>JBAKBP010018337.1:0-46952 GCA_037953745.1 Lithodes maja | reverse complement strand
TATATAATTATTTCCTCATGTATATCTATATAATTATTTCCTCATGTATATCTATATAATTATTTCCTCATGTATATCTATATAATTATTTCCTCATGTATATCTATATAATTATTTCCTCATGTATATCTATATAATTATTTCCTCATGTATATCTATATAATTATTTCCTCATGTATATCTATATAATTATTTCCTCATGTATATCTATATAATTATTTCCTCATGTATATCTATATAATTATTTCCTCATGTATATCTATATAATTATTTCCTCATGTATATCTATATAATTATTTCCTCATGTATATCTATATAATTATTTCCTCATGTATATCTATATAATTATTTCCTCATGTATATCTATATAATTATTTCCTCATGTATATCTATATAATTATTTCCTCATGTATATCTATATAATTATTTCCTCATGTATATCTATATAATTATTTCCTCATGTATATCTATATAATTATTTCCTCATGTATATCTATATAATTATTTCCTCATGTATATCTATATAATTATTTCCTCATGTATATCTATATAATTATTTCCTCATGTATATCTATATAATTATTTCCTCATGTATATCTATATAATTATTTCCTCATGTATATCTATATAATTATTTCCTCATGTATATCTATATAATTATTTCCTCATGTATATCTATATAATTATTTCCTCATGTATATCTATATAATTATTTCCTCATGTATATCTATATAATTATTTCCTCATGTATATCTATATAATTATTTCCTCATGTATATCTATATAATTATTTCCTCATGTATATCTATATAATTATTTCCTCATGTATATCTATATAATTATTTCCTCATGTATATCTATATAATTATTTCCTCATGTATATCTATATAATTATTTCCTCATGTATATCTATATAATTATTTCCTCATGTATATCTATATAATTATTTCCTCATGTATATCTATATAATTATTTCCTCATGTATATCTATATAATTATTTCCTCATGTATATCTATATAATTATTTCCTCATGTATATCTATATAATTATTTCCTCATGTATATCTATATAATTATTTCCTCATGTATATCTATATAATTATTTCCTCATGTATATCTATATAATTATTTCCTCATGTATATCTATATAATTATTTCCTCATGTATATCTATATAATTATTTCCTCATGTATATCTATATAATTATTTCCTCATGTATATCTATATAATTATTTCCTCATGTATATCTATATAATTATTTCCTCATGTATATCTATATAATTATTTCCTCATGTATACAGTATATCTTTGTAGAATGTCATCAGTGTCCTCCTTAAACCTCCATCAATATTATATTTACACCCCCTAGACCCCCTTTCTAGATAAATTTATACATTTTTCGATAGAAAAATTTCCCGGCCGAAGGCCGGTTCCTCTTAAATTACAGGCTCGCTATCGCTCGCCAGGAAAGAATCGACACCTAAATGGCACGAAAGGTCTTAAAATTGACAGAAATTGGGCAAAAGTTCTTAAAATCGTCAAACTAATGGGGCAAACGTTTTAGCATCTCAAAAACAATGGGGACTAAGCGTAAGGGAGAAAGGGGTCCAGAAAAAAGCCCTAAAGTGGAAATCTCCCCCTAATACATTCGTGTGTCCGTACCTTGAAAATCCTACATAAAAGGAGTATGTACAGTCGCGTTAATAAGTCATGTGACAGCTGTCATTACGTTTGACTTGCTCTGGGCTGTATTTATGTCTGTCAGATGTTGAATAGGGTGGGTAAGTGTCGGAACATGTTTGTATATTTCACCCGACAGGAAGAAATGAACCTTAAATATTGCTGATACTAGTTATTGATCAAAACTATACTTGGGGCCGAGACATCACTTATTAGCGCGACTGTACAGTATACAGTATATGCGGGGGTATTCTAATCTCGAGAAACCTTTTATAATATCGCGTGGTAGTAGGTTGAGTACAGTCGGCCTAATAAGTGATGTCTCGGTACCAATTATGTTTTGATCAATAATTGTGGTATCAGCAATATTTACACATGATTTCTTCTTTGTGAGTGAGATATACAAACATGTTCCTACACTTACCCACCCTATTTAACATCCGACAGACATTAATACAGCACAGAGCGAGCCAAACGTAATGACAGCTGAGACATGACTTATTAGCGCCACCGTACAATATAAAATTTATATAAACGATTTGAAATATGCGCTCTCAAGAATTACGGGTTTTTAAAAGGTATGAAAAGGGTAATTAAACTGCCCATAATATTGTGCCACGATAAAGGAATATTGATAATAATAAACCCATCTACTACAAGGTTAGAAAGGTAAATCACTATCAACATACCCAATGATTATAGGTACAGTTGCCCAAATATGTTCTGTTTCTCGTCGATCCCTCTCCCATAGGGGTGAGAGAACAACAAACAAATTCTGGCACCCCCTTAGTATGCATGCCAAGTATGGGCTCTCCATCTTGAAAAGTGAGGGTGGGGGGGTGGGGGTGGAGCTTAACACCTATTTTAGCACCCCCTTAGTATGCATGCCAAGTATGGGCTCTCCATCTTTAAAATTAAGGGAGTAGTTCCGACTACTATTTCGTGAACAAACGGACTGATTCACAGAAAAGGGCCCCTTATATAGTAGATATATATGATCATGGAAAGGAACATAACTTATGTGGCCAACTGTACCGATTTTATACCCTTGATATTTTACAGTGTGTGTCGTCAATTTGTTATCACTTTCAATAACACGGCGTTCGGTCTGTGTGTGGTCCAGTTTTTCTTGATCACATAGCGCTGATCGTAATCCCGGATAGAATGTAGAGCGACTGCCGTGAGAGAGAGAGAGGTGCGTGTGTGTGTGTGTATGTGTGAGAGAGGGGGAGGGGGGTTTTGGAGTGTGTGTGTGGGTAAGTGTGTCTGTGTATGTGTGAGAGAGAGAGAGGGGGAGGGGGGTTTTGGAGTGTGTGTGGGTAAGTGTGTCTGTGTATGTGTGAGAGAGGGGGAGGGGGGTTTTGGAGTGTGTGTGTGGGTAAGTGTGCCTGTGTGTGTGAGAGAGGGGGAGGAGGGTTTTGGAGTGTGTGTGTGGGTAAGTGTGTCTGTGTTTGTGTGTGAGAGAGAGGAGGAGGGGGTTTTGGAGTGTGTGTGTGGGTAAGTGTCTCTGTGTTTGTGTGTGAGAGAGGAGGAGGGGGTTTTGGAGTGTGTGTGTGGGTAAGTGTGTCTGTGTATGTGTGAGAGAGGGGGAGGGGGGTTTTGGAGTGTGTGTGTGGGTAAGTGTGCCTGTGTGTGTGAGAGAGAGAGAGGGGGAGGAGGGTTTTGGAGTGTGTGTTGTGACGCACCCAGTGCGTGGCAACGCAACCTGATTGTACTCCTTGGTACTCCACTGTACCGCCACTGTGCGGTACCTCTGTACCGTGCTGGCTGCTTATATTGAGTGTGACAACGTATAACTATGTTCTTTGTATCTCTGCAAAGGTCTCGTCATGTGCTAACCAGTGGTGGGTTTTGTTTTAAGCCATGTCGAGACCTTCCATTTAATATGTAGTATCAATAGAGAAGTTGATAGATGAGACAATAGGAATTCAGAGAGAGAGAGTGAGTTAGACTTCAGAGCGAGAGGGTAGCAACGCGCCACGCTGCCGGAGTGGTGGTTGCCAGACGTATGGACCAGTTGGCAGCCTTGCGCTTATAGCTAGGTGCGACAGGGTTGGTAGTCCATTGCCGCCTGCCTATGCTGCCTGGGTTGCCCATGTTGTCGTACTGCACATTGCATGGAGGCTCGCTGTGTGTTCCATGATCAGGTTGCCTAGAACCTTTGAGATTCTAACATCCCTTGCCCTCTCTCCCAATTTCTCACGGTTGCACTCTTTCTCTCTGACGACATTACTCTCATTTCATTCTTCTCTCTATTTAAATGCATAACCTTCCCTTGAGGTCCTAAAGGAGTTTCAGCACTCACCTCTCGTATTACTCTTAGGACAAGCATATATTTACATGTATTAGATTTAAGGGGTTAATGTGAACAGCGATCTTCTTGATGAGGATAGTTGGTGAACGTTCTACATGTTCACGAGTTATATGCCCAGCTCATCATCCAATTTGTGACTAGACTAGTGCCATGTGTAAGAGCCCGACCATGCCCAGGAGTTGTCTGTAGAGGGGCGAGGACTTAGCCTTGATTTGCCTACCGAGCCAGGAGCGAGTGTAGTACCAGAGACTACAGCTCGCTCGTAGTGCCGGTATAGTAGAGTAACGTAATTTATCTGTCCTTGTGTTCTCTGCAGTCTTTTCCTGGGTTCTCGCTTTCGGTGCTGGGACTCGTTGTTCCTGTGACTTGGCCTGCTAGCTAGAACACATGGGGATGATGAGTGGGTTATATCTTTATTTTACTATGCATTGCAGCTCTCTTTAAGTTTATGTATGTAACACTTTACAATACACATTACTCACACACAAGACAACACTATTAATACTTTCATGTATCAATTAACTGCACTGTCGTTTTGCTGCTGTGTCCGGAGTTCTATTGCGTAGGGCGCATACGGACTCAGAGGGGAGACAGACTGAGAGAAGCGAACTAGCCTATGCGGTAGTAGGCTACCGGCGCAGTACTGTTGCCTGCAACCTTTTAGTTATTCCAAGTATAGATTCATTATTATAATAAGTGACTACTATTTATGTTCCTTCCATGTGTATTATTAGGTATCTACTGGATCATGAACATCTTGTATGCTACATGCTAGTGCATGTTAGTAGGGGACAGTTATTCTAGTGCACGCGCTTTCAAGTAGGCGTGTACATTTGTCATTTAGCACTTCACTGTCATACCTTTAGCCTGCTTCTATTCTACATTATTAGAGGCTTAATATTAACGTAGTTTCTTGAGTATTGCATTTCTTTAGTAATAACGTAACCTATAAATGTCTGAGGGAGTTTAGCCTCATAGCCTACCCCTGTTGTACACTTTCGCCGAGTTAAGGTACCTCGTTACCATAGACGATAACTCTGTAGGGCGTTGGTGCTTTTGTTGTCTGGAGCATATAGTATTTGGGACTGGAATCGAGCGTGTCGTTGTCACATAAGCCATTTCTGTCCTACGATCAAGAATCCCGAATATGTATTGCCGATCCAGCCGTAACAAAATGGCGACCTTGCACAAGATTCAGTAGTATCCTATCACATGTTTTTTGGAGAACTATTCTATGCTACCTAGTAGAGCTGGCTAGAATTTTCTTGCATATTGGAGGAATTTTTATTGTGTCATTATTGTATTGGTGGACTTGCAGATTGTTTCGTTGGGGGTGTCTAGAGTAGAGTCATTCAAGCATCTTTAACATTTTGTGAGTCGAGACTGCAATTAGTAATAAGCACTTCTTTTTTTTTATGAACAGCAATTGTATAACCAGCACTATGTCTAATGACTCATCATTTACGGGGGAGGATAACACGGTACAGCCTAGTAACCAGCAAGTACAACAGATGTTTAGGGAGGGGAGTGTTATAAGTGGAGAGAGGGATGCCCGGGCATTTTTGCAGACACCTTTGACCGAACAGCGCCTGCAGGCTATTGATTGTTACGGTCTTCGCTGTTTAGCCACGGTTTTGGGGCGGGACTGTCCTGACAGTTGGCCCAAGAAGAATTTGGTGGCATGTTTGTTGGGTGATGGCGATGGGGCGGTGGGTGGAGTGGGGTCTTGGGGGGTTCCCTCCAAGCCTCCATTCCACTCTACCCCTGAGCTGGGCCCTCAGCCAGCGAGTCTTAGCACGATGCAGCAGGAGGGTTCTCAAGGGCAAGCTGGCTTACCCGTAAACACGTCTCGGTGTGGATCCCCCATTTTGTGCTCTCCCCCCCCAGGCCTGTCTCCTGAGATGTTATTCCAGCTAGAACTAGCTAAGTTTAAGCTGCAGGAGACTCCGATACAACAGGCTAGTATAGAACGCATAGAGGTTGCTAGAATCCAAGCCAATCAGGATGCAACCAGGTACCAGGCTGAAATGGATGTCGAGAAGTCTAGAGTAGAGACCACGGGGCGTCATCTCGGTGGTGGGCACCGGGTTACAGACTCACTTTCGCATTTAATTAAGTTAGTACCCGCATTTGATGAGACAGCAGTGACTGAGTTTTTTGCTCGTTTCGAAAAGAAGTGTCGTGAGTATGACTGGCCGGAGGTTAAATGGGCAGCATTAGTTTCATCACGTCTAGTGGGTAAGGGGTTGAAAGCCTACGATGCACTGTCACTGGACGAGAGTGTAGTGTATGGACTGGTGAAGGAGGCTGTGCTCCGGGCCTACGAACTGCAACCCGAAACTTATAGATTGAAGTTCCGTGGCGTGAATAAGAAGAGCGACGTCAGTTTTATGGAGCACGCACAGGACTTAACAGATGCAGGTAATAACTGGTTTCGGTCCGAGCACGCAGAGTCGGCTGAGGAAATTAAGCAACTTTTCTATCTGGAACAGTTTTACAAATGTACTGGAACCGATCTAACGCTGAACATTAAGGAAAAATGTCCCAAGACAGTAGAGGAGGCTGCCAAGATGGCAGACCTCAGATTATCATTGATTCGTGGTTGCGGTGCCGCTCAGAGGGCTGAGTCAGGGCAGAAGGGGCGCTATACCCCACCCACCAGAGTTTTCGATAATAACAAATCCTATGACACACATAACCACACTAAATGCATTGCACCTAATAACACCTACAAACACAAGCCTCTCCCGTTTACTAAAGGTCAGGCCCCTTCTTCGCCCGCACAAGGGAAGAAGCCCATTGGGGATGTGAAATGTTACAAATGTCAGAAGCTAGGCCATTATTCACGTGAGTGCCCTAGTAACACTCCCGCTAAGCCGGTGTCATTGGTTCACAGTATCGGTGTGTCTCTGAAGGCTGCAGCAACTGCCCGGGGTAGGTTGTCCGCAGCTGAGGCACACGCGGTAAAGAAGCGTACGGAAGGCTCGACACCTGTCCGGGACACTTTCTGTAGCCATCGGGGGCACGGGTTTGTGAGCTGGGGGAGTGAACTACGGAGGGTTGACTTGCTGAGGGATACGGGGGCTTCGCAAACTTTGTTGAGGAACTTCACAGGGAAACCGATAAATGCGGCCAGAGTTGTTGTGGTGCAGGGTATAAATGCTACGAGGTCATACCCACTTGTGAGGTTGGAGTTGAGAGTGGGAGAGGTGTGCAGGGAGCTGGATGTAGGGATCGTTGAGTGTTTGCCAGTTGAGGGCGTCGACCTTCTTCTCGGCAACGACTTTGCGGTGCCCACTTCCGGGACTCCACCCTTAGTCGTTGCCGAGAGGGCGGCCGACGTGGATGGTGAGAATCGGGAATGGGTTGGGAGGTGCCAACAGGATGAGATGGCCTGTGTGGTAACCCGATCTCGCTCTGCGGCTCCTGCACAGCCTAGCACTCAACCTCGGGGACAGTGGAGGAAGGATCAGGAGAAGGTTGCTAAGGGCAGGAAAAGGGACATTGATTCTGCTGCACTTCTCGGTGATTCGGTACTTGGACCTATAATAAACACAGGAGTTGACTCTGGCCCAGATATGGTGTGTAACAAGGCAGAGTTGGGTAAGACTTCGCGTGAGGCAAGAGCTGTAGCGAGAGCCACTAAGGCAGTAGAGCCTACTAGCCGGGGTAATGTCTTATTACAAAACCATCTTGATGCATTGACGCCCAGGGACATTAGTGAGCAGCAGCTGCAAGACGCTAGCCTAGCTCGTTATAGCAATGGTGCCATAGAGTTGGAGGAAGATGGGGATGCGAAGCCGGGAGATTTCTTTAGGCTCAACAGGATATTGTACCGCAGATTTCTAGACCCCAAATCGAAGTGGGAGGGCGGTGCGAGGGTAGTAGACCAGGTGGTTGTTCCAAATAAGTATAGAGAGTCCTTATTGTGTCTGGCGCATGATGTGCCGGTGGCGGGTCATTTGGGGGTAACAAAAACATTGGCGGCATTGGGCAGGTTTTTCTGGTGGCCTGGGGTCAAGGCTGATGTCTGTGCATGGGTGGCTGGGTGTGCGACCTGCCAGACAACGGGGAAGCCTAACCAGACGATCCCGAAGGCACCTTTGTTTCCCATACCTGTCACCGGGCCTCCGTTCAGCAAAGTTGTAGTAGATTTGGTTGGCCCTTTCCCGCCTACTAGTAGTGGCAATAAATTCCTGTTGACAATCATGGATGTGGCTACGAGATACCCGGACGCATACCCCATGAGAAACGGCTCGGCAAAGGCAGTTGTTAAAAACTTATTATTGTTCTGTTCCCGTTATGGATTTCCACGTGAGGTGCAGTCAGACCAGGGGAGCAATTTTACATCCAAATTGTTCAAGCAAACCCTTCAGTTGCACGGTATATGTTCTGTAGTGTCGTCAGCCTACCATCCCGAGAGTCAGGGAGTCTTGGAGCGGTGGCACTCGACCCTGAAGAGTATGCTACGCTGTTACTGTGCAGAACATGACACTGATTGGGATTTGGGTCTGCCGTATGTTCTGTTCGCTGCACGTGAAGTCCCAGGAGAGAGCCTGGGGTTCAGTCCAAATCAACTAGTCTTTGGCCATAATGTGAGAGGACCTTTAAGTATGGTGAAAGAGATCTGGGAGGGCGAAGAGAAGCCGGGGTCTGTACTTAAATATATCCTTGAGAGCCGGGAGAGACTTATAGGTTGCATGGCAGCGGCAGGTAATAACTTGGTTAATGCACAGGCGGTCATGAAGCACCAGTATGACGCCAAGGTGAAGCTTCGGGAGTTTTCGGTGGGTCAGGAGGTAATGTTGCTTTTACCTTTGCCTGGACACCCCCTTTCTGCCAAGTTTATTGGGCCGTATGTGGTGGCTAAGAAACTGTCCGACCTTGATTATCTCGTTGCAACACCTGACCGTAGAAAAAAACATCAGTTATGTCATGTTAACCTCATGAAAGAGTATGTGAGACGCCCCTCAGAGCCTCTCACTGTCCCTGTGCTGGCCTGCAGCGGCCAGGGTGGAGAAGGAGGTGGGGACAGTCATGCTGCTGAGGAGGATAGCTGGGACTGTGTCATTTCCGCGGAACAGTGGGCGGGGAATACTGAACAAGAGGCTAGGCAAGCTGTAAGTCACCTGCCTGAGCACCAGGGTGCTGCTGTCCTAGGCCTGTTCAGGTCATACCCCTCTGTTTTCGCCGAACACCCAGGTCTCACTACTCAGGTAACGCACGACGTGGACGTCGGTGATAATGTGCCCTTCAAGTCAGTGCCCTACCGTGTGCCCCCGGTAAAGTTGCCAGCTTTACGGGAGGAGTTAAAGTACATGGTTGAGAGAGGGATGATCACTGAAGGTTATGTGAAGTGGACATCACCCGTCACGTTGCAGCCAAAACCTGACGGCAAGGTGCGGTTCTGCATAGATTTTCGTAGGCTAAATGGCTTGACCACTACCAACCCTTACCCTTTGCCTCGAGTTGACGACAGCGTGGACAAGATAGGGAATGCAAAGTACCTTACTAAAATTGATCTTGTAAAAGGCTACTGGCAAGTACCCCTGTCGGACCGAGCTAAGCAAGTTTGTGGTTTTGTGGTAGATGGCAAGACCTACCAATGTAACGTAATGCCTTATGGGCTTAAGAACGCACCTGCCACGTTTCAGAACCTGATGAACGATATTTGTGACGAAATCCCTAACTGCACGGTCTACCTTGATGACGTGATAGTGTATGATGACAATTTTGATAATCACCTAAGGCACTTAGAGACCCTGTTTGGGAAGTTGCACGATGCTGGGCTGGTGGTGAACCTGAGGAAGTGCGAGTTTGTAAAGGCTACTGTGCAGTATCTTGGCTTCGTGGTCGGGTTAGGCCGGGTGTGCCCCCCCCTGAGCAAGATACAGGCTATCAATATGTTTCCCAGGCCCACCACTAAGCGCCAGGTCATGCGGTTCCTAGGTATGATAGGCTATTATAGGCGCTTCATCCGGGGATACTCTACTGTCTTAGCACCGTTAACTGATCTACTGTCGAAGTCAGTGAAGTTCTGTTGGGCTGCGGAGTGTCAGAGGGCTTTCGACCTAGTCAAGCACCTGCTGTGTACACATCCGATTTTGAGAGCCCCAGACTTCTCCAGGAGTTTTCAGCTGGCGACTGATGCCAGCGGTGTGGGTGCCGGGGCAGTGTTACTGCAGACTGATTCCGAGGGCTTGGAACACCCAGTGAGCTTCTTTTCTCGCAAGTTTAATTCGGCACAAAGGAATTACTCGACTATAGAGAAGGAGCTTCTTGCTATCGTTTTGTCGCTCAAACATTTCGAAGTTTATGTTCCAGCCTACGGCCCGGTAGTGACGATTTATACGGACCATCATCCCTTGAAATTCCTAAATCAGTTTCACAATCGGAATATGCGGTTGACCAGGTGGTCCCTAATGCTCCAAGAGTATAATCTCAACATTCAGCATATTGCCGGGAGTGAGAACGTGATAGCAGATTGTCTATCAAGGGTTGATGATCCAGGATAGTCGTGCACGGTGTGTGGGTTGAGCAGGAGTAAAATTAGGCTATCATAACGCCGTCCAAAAAGATTATAAAACAATAAAATAAACGAGAAATTTTTTTTTTAGTTTTGTAAGTCTTTATTGTTGTAGCATGATGCATGCGATATTGTGTTTTATGTATAATTCACACTTCAGTTGTTGTGCACCTTTTGCAATTAGTGGCAGCTAAGGGTAGCAGGTCGGTTGGTTGCCTGTCAGATTTTGATAATGCTTCTAAGGTCGATTATCTAAAGTCTTGGGGGGGCTGTGACGCACCCAGTGCGTGGCAACGCAACCTGATTGTACTCCTTGGTACTCCACTGTACCGCCACTGTGCGGTACCTCTGTACCGCTGTACCGTGCTGGCTGCTTATATTGAGTGTGACAACGTATAACTATGTTCTTTGTATCTCTGCAAAGGTCTCGTCATGTGCTAACCAGTGGTGGGTTTTGTTTTAAGCCATGTCGAGACCTTCCATTTAATATGTAGTATCAATAGAGAAGTTGATAGATGAGACAATAGGAATTCAGAGAGAGAGAGTGAGTTAGACTTCAGAGCGAGAGGGTAGCAACGCGCCACGCTGCCGGAGTGGTGGTTGCCAGACGTATGGACCGGTTGGCAGCCTTGCGCTTATAGCTAGGTGCGACAGGGTTGGTAGTCCATTGCCGCCTGCCTATGCTGCCTTGGTTGCCCATGTTGTCGTACTGCACATTGCATGGAGGCTCGCTGTGTGTTCCATGATCAGGTTGCCTAGAACCTTTGAGATTCTAACATCCCTTGCCCTCTCTCCCAATTTCTCACGGTTGCACTCTTTCTCTCTGACGACATTACTCTCATTTCATTCTTCTCTCTATTTAAATGCATAACCTTCCCTTGAGGTCCTAAAGGAGTTTCAGCACTCACCTCTCGTATTACTCTTAGGACAAGCATATATTTACATGTATTAGATTTAAGGGGTTAATGTGAACAGCGATCTTCTTGATGAGGATAGTTGGTGAACGTTCTACATGTTCACGAGTTATATGCCCAGCTCATCATCCAATTTGTGACTAGACTAGTGCCATGTGTAAGAGCCCGACCATGCCCAGGAGTTGTCTGTAGAGGGGCGAGGACTTAGCCTTGATTTGCCTACCGAGCCAGGAGCGAGTGTAGTACCAGAGACTACAGCTCGCTCGTAGTGCCGGTATAGTAGAGTAACGTAATTTATCTGTCCTTGTGTTCTCTGCAGTCTTTTCCTGGGTTCTCGCTTTCGGTGCTGGGACTCGTTGTTCCTGTGACTTGGCCTGCTAGCTAGAACACATGGGGATGATGAGTGGGTTATATCTTTATTTTACTATGCATTGCAGCTCTCTTTAAGTTTATGTATGTAACACTTTACAATACACATTACTCACACACAAGACAACACTATTAATACTTTCATGTATCAATTAACTGCACTGTCGTTTTGCTGCTGTGTCCGGAGTTCTATTGCGTAGGGCGCATACGGACTCAGAGGGGAGACAGAGTGAGAGAAGCGAAGTAGCCTATGCGGTAGTAGGCTACCGGCGCAGTACTGTTGCCTGCAACCTTTTAGTTATTCCAAGTATAGATTCATTATTATAATAAGTGACTACTATTTATGTTCCTTCCATGTGTATTATTAGGTATCTACTGGATCATGAACATCTTGTATGCTACATGCTAGTGCATGTTAGTAGGGGACAGTTATTCTAGTGCACGCGCTTTCAAGTAGGCGTGTACATTTGTCATTTAGCATTTCACTGTCATACCTTTAGCCTGCTTCTATTCTACATTATTAGAGGCTTAATATTAACGTAGTTTCTTGAGTATTGCATTTCTTTAGTAATAACGTAACCTATAAATGTCTGAGGGAGTTTAGCCTCATAGCCTACCCCTGTTGTACACTTTCGCCGAGTTAAGGTACCTCGTTACCATAGACGATAACTCTGTAGGGCGTTGGTGTTTTTGTTGTCTGGAGCATATAGTATTTGGGACTGGAATCGAGCGTGTCGTTGTCACATAAGCCATTTCTGTCCTACGATCAAGAATCCCGAATATGTATTGCCGATCCAGCCGTAACAGTGTGTGGGTAAGTGTGTCTGTGTTTGTGTGTGAGAGAGAGGAGGAGGGGGTTTTGGAGTGTGTGTGTGGGTAAGTGTGTCTGTGTTTGTGTGTGAGAGAGAGGAGGAGGGGGTTTTGGAGTGTGTGTGTGGGTAAGTGTGTCTGTGTTTGTGTGTGAGAGAGAGGAGGAGGGGGTTTTGGAGTGTGTGTGTGGGTAAGTGTGTCTGTGTTTGTGTGTGAGAGAGAGGAGGAGGGGGTTTTGGAGTGTGTGTGTGGGTAAGTGTGTCTGTGTTTGTGTGTGAGAGAGTGAGTGAGTGTGTGAGAGAGAGGGGGAGGCAACATAAAGTACCATATTTTAAGAGGGAGAGCTCAAGCAAACATTACGGGGAGGTTTTTAGTTTGTTTCCTACTCCTCCAGCAATCTAAAAATATCACCCCCTTGACCCCCTTTCAAGATAAATTTGTAAATTTTTCGGTAGAAAATGTCCCGGCCAAAGGCCGGTTCCTCTTAAATTACAGGTTCGCTATCGCTCGCCAGGATAAAATAGACACCTGAATGGCACGAAAGGTCTTAATATGGGGTGAAAGTTCTTAAAATCGCTAAACTAATGGGGCGAACGTTTTATAATATCAAAAGCAATGGGGCTAAACATGAGGGAGAAAGGGGTCAAGAAAAAAATTCCTCAAGTGGAGATCTCTCCTTAACGTACAGTCGGTCTAATAAATAATAATCTAAACTTAATGTATTCATTTCGAGGGGGATATACAAACCTATTCCTACACTGTCTTATCCACCCTATTCAACATCCGACAGACATTAATACAGCACAGAGCAAGCCAAACGTAACGACAGATGAGACATGACTTATTAACGCGACCGTACCCAAGTCCTATTACCGGAGGCAAACACACGGCCACTTTGCTGTAATCACCTGGTCCACTACTAGACTCTGTTTCAAATAGTTAGGCCAAAACTCTTGAACAATTATCCTTTACAACTTACAAACTACTTGAGTAATCCAACTTACAAACTACTTGAGTAATCCAACTTACAAACGACTTGAGTAATCCAACTTACAAACTACTTGAGTAATCCAACTTACAAACTACTTGAGTAATCCAACTTACAAACTACTTGAGTAATCCAACTTACAAACTACTTGAGTAATCCAACTTACAAACTACTTGAGTAATCCAACTTACAAACTACTTGAGTAATCCAACTTACAAACTACTTGAGTAATCCAACTTACAAACTACTTGAGTAATCCAACTTACAAACTACTTGAGTAATCCAACTTACAAACTACTTGAGTAATCCAACTTACAAACTACTTGAGTAATCCAACTTACAAACTACTTGAGTAATCCAACTTACAAACTACTTGAGTAATCCAACTTACAAACTACTTGAGTAATCCAGCTTACAAACTACTTGAGTAATCCAACTTACAAACTACTTGAGTAATCCAACTTACAAACTACTTGAGTAATCCAACTTACAAACTACTTGAGTAATCCAACTTACAAACTACTTGAGTAATCCAACTTACAAACTACTTGAGTAATCCAGCTTACAAACTACTTGAGTAATCCAACTTACAAACTACTTGAGTAATCCAGCTTACAAACTACTTGAGTAATCCAACTTACAAACTACTTGAGTAATCCAACTTACAAACTACTTGAGTAATCCAACTTACAAACTACTTGAGTAATCTATCTATCTATCTATTGCCTGACGCCGTGATCCCCGAAGGGGTGGCCACGAACGAACCGCCCCCATGCACCTCTGTCCCCAGTCAGTCGACGCCCCTCCCCCCAACCAGCACCGCCTTCATTCATGTAGTTCCTCACTCCATCCTTCCACCTCATATTCGGTCTACCTCTCCCCCTCTGTCCCTCCACCTCGCTCTCGTACACCCTCTTAGTCATTATCTCGCTTTCCATACGTTCCATATGGCCGAACCATCTCAAGTTGTTCCTTTTCACACTTTCCAGCACATCTACCTCCACACCACACCTCCTTCTTACTTCCTCATTAGTCTGTCTATCCCTCCATGTAACTCCGCACGCACTCCTTAAGTAATTCATTTCCACTGCTCTCACTCTTGGTCTGAGTCTCTCAACCAACGTCCATGCTTCGCTTCCGTAAGTCAGTGTCGGGATTACCACACTGTCATGCAAGGACTTCTTCACTTCCATACTGACCACCCTATTTCTTGTTACTGCTTTTAGCGTTCCTACAACCCTCTTCCCCTGTTGTACCCTCTCCCGCACCTCTTCATCCATAGTCCCATCTTTACTCAACACACTGCCCAGATACTTAAAAGAGTTGACGATCTCCATAGCCTGACCGTTCAGCTTCACCTCACACTCTGTGACTTCACCTTCTGAGTAATCCAACTAATATTTCTACAATTTGGAAAAGCTCAGTCAGGGAATAGGTGTGGCAATGTACAGTCCATTTTCTCTAGCCCTTTTCGTGTTACAGAGGTATCAGGCGACTGCGGTGTGTGTACTAGAGGTGGAGGAGTTGAGTGAATTGTGTGTGGGTGGGTATGTGTGTGTGTGTGAGAGAGAGAGGTATTTGTGTGTGTGTGGGTGGGTGGGTATGTGTGGGTGGGTGGGTATTTGTGTGTGGGTGGGTGGGTATGTGTGTGTGTGGGTGGGTGGGTGGGTATGTGTGTGTGTGAGAGAGAGAGGTATGTGTGTGTGGGTGTGAGAGAAACTTAGACTACGGCGTATGTGTGTGCTTAAGATGGAGGAGTTAAGTGAATGTGTGTGTGTGTATGTGAGAGAATCACACACGCATACACACTACCCCCTACCCTCCCCCCCCCCCCCTTCTCCAACGCACACGAACACATACAAACACACACACACACACACACACACACACCTCGAAGTGTTAATAGAGTGGCTGTAAGATAAGTGGGGCCCTGAAAACCAAGTCATCAGCCTCTTAACCACTTCAATCATACGACCAGATATTCTAACCTTACCGGTACTACATTTGCGTGTCCGTATTATAATTTATGAATATTACAGTACACTCGGATACCATAGTCTCTAAGCCCACTCATAAGCATTCCTGGACACTCCCTCTGTTTTTCGTTATGCAATTAAAATATCTGGATTGATTTTTGGATAGATCAAGCTTGGCAAGAAATCGTATATATAGTTTTGTAGTTGATATATAGAAAACGATATTCATATATTCGTTTCCAGAGATAGACTTCGATAATTTGAAAAAGGTGAAGTCCTCGGGTATATATGAGTGGGTTAGAGACTATGACAGCCGAGTGTACATACAAGTAATTATTTATGCGAGGACTGTATGAAATCGAGAACACTTCCATAAGATCGCGTGTTAAAAGATTGAATAAAATATAGAATTTACGTGATTGAAGTACTTAAATTGGGTGATTGTTTTTAACCCTTTCAATATCGTGGTTTATTTTATTCCCGCTCACACTATACGATTTTAAGCAGTTTAGGAAGGACCTCTAGTAATCCAACTGGTGAAATATAATCTTTTGTTTTCCAAGGTGGTTAAGGGGAGGTATTTAGTTTGTTCCCTACTGTTTCATCAAGCTTAAAATTACACCCCCTAGACCCCCTTTCAAGATAAATTTGTACATTTTTCGGTAGAAAAATGTCCCGGCCAGAGGCCGGTTGCTCTTAAATTAGAGGCTCGCTATCGCTCGCCAGGAAAAAATCGACACCTTAACGGCACGGAAGGTCTTAAAATTGACAGAAATGGGGCAAAATGTCTTAAAATATCCAAACTACTAGGGCGAAGGTCTTAAAATCTCAAAAGCAATGGGGGAGAAAGGGGTCCAGAAAAAAATCACTCAAGTGGAAATCTCCCCTTAACATTACGTGTCTGTCCAAATTAACATAGGTGAGCAGTATGTTAGGGAGTTGAAGTGTGCTCACCAGACGGCCCACTTGTAACACACACACACACACACACACACACACACCTGACCTACACAGTCCGTTGCCTCGTTAACCCTTTTCCAATTCCCTCATTTAATCTCTCCCAAGGATTTAACTCCCATTATTAGCCTCACCTGACCCTACCAGAACAGTTTTTGTATGTATGTATGTTTGTTTGCATACGTGATCGTTTATGTATACCGGTATGTGCTCACTTACTGCATGTTCTTATGTTCTTATGTATGTATGTATATATATATGCGTATGTATGTGTGTACGTATGTGTATATATGTATGTTCTGTATATATATAAGTAAAATAAATGCGTATATGTGCTGTATATCACTAAAGCCGGTATCACACGAACGCTTTTTCACTCAACATTTATACTCAACACTGGTCTGGCAGCTTATGAGGTCAACATATAAAATATTTAGGTTGCCTAAATTCATCTATCATTAGTCTAGTTTCCGATACCAGTGCAAAATATTCCAGAAATGTCGCCAGAAATGTTATGATCATCGAATGTTGACTATAAAAGCTCTCGTGTGATACCGGCTTTACTCTCATGGTTAATTTATGATCATTTGTATTTTACACCTGCATCATTATTGTTGTTTTTTTGTTTTTTGTTTTAAAGTATATTATACCTACACATTGTAAACTGAGCTTACCATTTTCATATCTGTACATCTCATGTTCATCCACTAAATTGTAAATGTGTATTTTCAGCTCATGAGGCTGCCATTCTTTAATAAACCGTTTATTATTATTATTATTATTATTATTATTATTACACACACACACACACACACACACACACACACACACACACACACACACACACACACACACACACACACACCCTACGAGCCCCACACACCCTTCAAACTAAATGTATACATTTTTCTGTAGGAAATATACAGGCCGTAGGTCGGTTTCCCGTAATCTGCTGGCTCGCTATTGCTCCCCCAGAGTAATATTCGCACCTGAATGGGGTAAAATGTCTAATAATCGCCAAATTAATGATAACAAACGTTTTTAATTCGTCAAACCAATAGGACTAAACAGGGGTGGTCTATGTAAAACACCGCCCCCGAATTCTACAGGGTTAAGGGGAGGTTTTTAGTTTGGTCTCTGGATATCCATCAAGCTTAAGATTACACCCCCTTGAGCCCCTTTCAAGATAAATTTGTACATTTTTCGGTAGAAAAATGTCCCGGCTGAGAGCCGGTTCCTCTTAAATTACAGGCTCGCTATCGCTCACCACTATAAAATCGACACCTAAATGGCACGAAAGGTCTTAAAATTGACAGAAATGGGTTGAAAGTTCTTACAATCGTCAAAATAATGGGGCGAATGTTTTAAAATTAGAGAAGCAATGGGGCTAAACATGAGGAAGAAAGGAGTCAAGAAAAAAAAATCCCTCAGGTGGAAATCTCCCCTTAAGTCCATTGGATTACCAGTCCAGTGGCAAGACCACTCTGCAACCCCCCCCCCCCCCCCCCCCTGCTAAAGGTCCTTCCTAAGCTGGATAGAATAACCTACTAACTGCCAGTATATACGTCACCGGTACAGAAGGGGTTAACCGGGTAGGCTATATTACTGCTAATACTGGGCGGGTGCCCAACCCCGAAAAGGATTGAAATAGGGGAGCTATCCCCCCGCCAAAGGCGGCTTTCTAGGGCCTTTCCTAGCTGTTGCTGAGAGGATTGGGTTCTAGTTATGTGGTGATGGGCTGGTCTATCAGAGTGAGAACTGAGCGATCTCTGCCATACCCATAGCTTACTCTGACTGTTCCTTTTACTTATATATTTTCTAGATCTCAAGTGACGGCGTCTCTTCCGTGGATTGACCTCCTAATCTACCAAGATTGGAAGCCAAAGCGTCACAGCTTTCCTTTGCCCCTCAACTTTCTCTTCATAATTGCTGAGGGGCACAGGGCCCTGGGTGGGGCTTTGGTTTCCGGGGCGTTTCCGCGCCCTCCTCAGCTCCCCGCCATGGAGTGGCTTCGGTCACCCAGGCTTTATTGTGGTCGGCGGGGAGGGTTCTGTGGGGGCGCTCGGTTGTGGCCTTGGCCTTGCTCAGGGCCTTGGGGCTGTTCGGCCAGGCAGCTTGGGGAAAAACAACAACAACAACTGCTAATACTGTATACTTAAGGGGAGATGGGTCGCTATATTACTGCTAATACTGTATACTTAAGGGGAGATGGGTCGCTATATTACTGCTAATACTGTATACTTAAGGGGAGATGGGTCGCTATATTACTGCTAATACTGTATACTTAAGGGGAGATGGGTCGCTATATTACTGCTAATACTGTATACTTAAGGGGAGATGGGTCGCTATATTACTGCTAATACTGTATACTTAAGGGGAGATGGGTCGCTATATTACTGCTAATACTGTATACTTAAGGGGAGATGGGTCGCTATATTACTGCTAATACTGTATACTTAAGGGGAGATGGGTCGCTTTTCTGGTCCCTCCTTCTTCCTCATGTTTAGCCCCACCAGTTTTCAGATTTTATGACGTTCGGCCCATTAGTTTGGCGATGTTAAGACCTTTCACGAATTTCTTTGTCAATATTAATATTTTTCGTGTCTTATACTGTAGGTGTCGATCTTTTCCTGGGGAGCGATAACGAACCTGTAATTTAAGATGAACCGGCCTTTGGCCGGTTTCGCCGGGACATTTTTCTACCGAAAAATATATAAATTTATCTTGAAAGGGGTTTTAAGCTTGATGTAGGTCTAGGGAACAAACTAAAAACCTCCCCTTAAAAACCTTTCGTCCCATTTATATATCAATATAAAGAGTTTTCGTGTCATTTAGGTGTTGATTTTTCCTGGCGAGCGATAGCAAGCTTGTAATTTTAAGAGAGACCGGCCTTCGGCCGGGACATTCTTCTATCGAAAAAATTACAAATTTATCTTGATGGGAAGTCTAGGGAGTGTTTTTAAAAAGTTTGGTGAAGGTCTGGGGAGGAAAACAAAATGAAAAAAGAAAAAGGAGGATATATATAATTATATACAGTATATATATATATATATATATATATATATATATATATATATATATATATATTTAAGGGGGGGTCACCGGCTTTTTTTTTTTTAATCTTTCTCTCCTGTTCTCTCTTTCTCTGGCTTGTATCCATTTGGCCCCATTCAGCCAACTGTTTTAGGACGTTTATCCCAATACAGGTGTCGATATTTTCATGGCGAGCGATAGCGAGCCAGCATTGTATTGAAAAATCCGGCTTTGCCGGAGAAATTTTTCTGTCGAAAAATGTACAAATTTAGCTTGCTGTCAAAACAAAAATATATATATATACTGGCTCGCTATTGCTCGCCAGGAAAATATTGACACCTGGATGGGGGTAAACGTCTTAAAACAGTAACCTAGACTTCCTCCTGTTGTTCTCAAAAACTGTGCTTCCGTGCTGACTCCCTGCCTAGGCAAACTCTTTCGTCTCTGTCTATCCTCTAACGTCTTCCCTTCATGCTGGAAGTTTGCTCACATTCAACCTGTCCCAAAGAAGGGTGACCGCTCTCAACCCTCCAACTATCGTCCAATTGCTCTTATCTCTTGTCTTTCTAAAGTTTTTGAAACTATTCTTGCTTCCAAATTTCTTAAGCATTTCTCTTCTCATAATCTGCTCTCAGATCGCCAGTATGGCTTCCTTAAGGGGGTCGCTCTACTGGTGATCTTCTTTCATATCTTACAAACTCTTGGTCATCCTCCTTTCGGGACTTCGGTGAGACTTTTTCTATTGCACTAGACATATCGAAAGCCTTCGATAGAGTCTGGCATAAATCTTTAATTTCTAAACTACCCTCCTTCGGTTTCTATCCCTCCATCTGTGCCTTTGTCTCTAATTTCCTTTCCGGCCGTTCCATAGCTGCGGTTGTGGACGGCCATTGTTCACTTCCTCACCCTATAAACTCCGGTGTTCCTCAGGGCTCTGTCCTATCTCCTATTCTCTTTCTAATTTTTATAAATGATCTCCTTAACTGTACCTTAATTCCCATCCATTCATACGCAGACGACTCAACCTTACACTAGACTACTCCATTAGTTTTTCAGAACGCCCAAGCCAGCAATCCCTCAACGACAAACGTAATGAAGCCATAGAACTCTTAAATTCTGATCTAAATACTATTTCCAATTGGGGCAGAGAAAACCTTGTTAACTTTAATGCTTCCAAAACCCAATTTCTCCATCATTCTACCCGTCAGGATCTCCCAGCGGACTATCCCTTATTCTTCAACAATACAAAAATCAACCCTTCATCTTCTCTCAATATTCTTGGTGTCTCTTTTTCTTCTGCTCTCATTTGGAAGGACCATATTACCAGTCTTGCTAAGGCAGCCTCCCAGAAGCTGGGTGTGCTCAACCGCCTTAGGGGGTTCTTTTCCCCTGCACAGCTTCTTGCTCTGTACAGGGGCATAGTGCGCCCTTGTATTGAGTATTGTTCACATGTGTGGGGAGGTTCCTCTCACACCGCTCTCCTAGACAAAGTTGAAAGGAAGGCCTTTCGTATCATTAACTCCCGTCCACTCACCAACTCTCTGCAATCTCTCTGTCTCCGCCGCAATGTTGCATCTCTCTCGCTATTCTATCGCTACTATAATAATCAGTGTTCCTCAGAGCTATCCCAGTGCATACCACCTCCTTTACGTAGGGCACGTGGTACCCGTCTTGCAACTCAATCCCACCCCTACTCTGTGCAACTCTCCAACCCAAGAGTGAAACGTTACTCTCAAACTTTCTTCTACTCAACATCTGAGCTCTGGAACTCTCTCCCAGAATCAGTCTTTCCCTCTTCCTATGACTTAAATTGCTTCAAACTCCGTGTGTCCAGGCATTTTGGCTCGAACGTCCCTTGATTTTGGCCCTGTCACTCTTTCAACTATGGGGGAGGCACTCGCTATAGGCAGTTATGCCTTTTGCCTCCCTCAATCACATAGAAAAAAAAAAAAAAAAAAAAAAAAAAGGCTGAATGGGGCCGAATGGATACAACCCAAAGAGAGAGGGAGAGAAAGAGAAAACAAGCGAGGTGGGCTCCCTTAAGATGGTACGAGAAAAAACCAGTACGAGAAAAAACCAGTACGAGAAAAAACCAGTACGAGAAAAAACTAGTCGGAGAAAAAACCAGTCCGAGAAAAAACCAGTACGAGAAAAAAACAGTACGAGAAAAAAACAGTACGAGAAAAAACCAGTACGAGAAAAAAACAGTCAGAGAAAAAAACAGTACGAGAAAAAAACAGTAAGAGAAAAAACCAGTACGAGAAAAAACCAGTACGAGAAAAAACCAGTACGAGAAAAACCCAGTACGAGACAAAACCAGTACGAGAAAAAACCAGTACGAGAAAAAAACAGTACGAGAAAAAACCAGTACGAGAAAAAACCAGTACGAGAAAAAACCAATACGAGAAAAAACCAGTACGAGAAAAAACCTGCTCATCGAAATTGACGGAAAAATCACTCGTGTGACACCGTTTTTTTTTTTTAGTGTAGTTTGGCACACACTCGCACGAACATGTACAGTCACTTTTAAAAATTCATGGACCACCTTATGTTTTTCTTTATGCAATTATAAATATCTGGGTTGATTTTTTATTTTTTGGATAGAACTTGCTCTTCAGTGGATAGTTTATATATTGTTTTAGCTGATATATACACAATTATATTTATAAATTCGTTTCAGAGATATACTTCCGTAAATAGAAATAGGTGAGGTTAACGTGTTTTTATGAGTGACTGTACACGGACACACGCACATACGAACTCACACCTACACGCACACACATTCACTCACTAACTACCTCGCACGAACGCAAATACACACACTCACACACACTCATTCACACATTGATGCCTTGACAAACACACTCACTCCATTTTCACACATACAACACATAAACACACACTCACACAACACAAAACACACTCACACGCACACCACACACACCCTCTCATAAGAACGTACACAAACAATAACATATACAGTACACCAAACTGTAACGCACACAATACAACATCAAGTGCTTAAAAACGTACATAGCTCGACCTTGGTATATTGATAGTGATTAACCCTTTAATATTTGTGTACACCTTTATTTTTATCTTTTGAATTGGTTTATCACTACCTATTTATCTTTAATTAAAAGGTTTAATTATGGACACTTTAATTACCCTTTCCTTACCTTCTATAAACTCGTATATTATAAAGAACACACACACACACACACACACAAACAGCTCTTATAAGACCTCATGCTTTGGTCTTTATTTTAAGATATTATAAGTTAGAGTTAAGCTACAACTGTTCCTCTGTAAATTTTCAGCCTACGGCTGAAATTATCAATAAACCGTTTATTATTATTATTATTATTATTATTATTATTATATATATATATATATATATTGTTACGGCTGGATCGGCAATACATATTCGGGATTCTTGATCGTAGGACAGAAATGGCTTATGTGACAACGACACGCTCGATTCCAGTCCCAAATACTATATGCTCCAGACAACAAAAGCACCAACGCCCTACAGAGTTATCGTCTATGGTAACGAGGTACCTTAACTCAGCGAAAGTGTACAACAGGGGTAGGCTATGAGGCTAAACTCCCTCAGACATTTATAGGTTACGTTATTACTAAAGAAATGCAATACTCAAGAAACTACGTTAATATTAAGCCTCTAATAATGTAGAATAGAAGCAGGCTAAAGGTATGACAGTGAAATGCTAAATGACAAATGTACACGCCTACTTGAAAGCGCGTGCACTAGAATAACTGTCCCCTACTAACATGCACTAGCATGTAGCATACAAGATGTTCATGATCCAGTAGATACCTAATAATACACATGGAAGGAACATAAACAGTAGTCACTTATTGTAATAATGAATCTATACTTGGAATAACTAAAAGGTTGCAGGCAACAGTACTGCGCCGGTAGCCTACTACCGCATAGGCTACTTCGCTTCTCTCACTCTGTCTCCCCTCTGAGTCCGTATGCGCCCTACGCAACAGAACTCCGGACACAGCAGCAAAACGACAGTGCAGTTAATTGATACATGAAAGTATTAATAGTGTTGTCTTGTGTGTGAGTAATGTGTACTGTAAAGTGTTACATACATAAACTTAAAGAGAGCTGCAATGCATAGTAAAATAAAGATATCACCCACTCATCATCCCCATGTGTTCTAGCTAGCAGGCCAAGTCACAGGAACAACGAGTCCCAGCACCGAAAGCGAGAACCCAGGAAAAGACTGCAGAGAACACAAGGACAGATAAATTACGTTACTCTACTATACCGGCACTACGAGCGAGCTGTAGTCTCTGGTACTGCACTCGCTCCTGGCTCGGTAGGCAAATCAAGGCTAAGTCCTCGCCCCTCTACAGACAACTCCTGGGCATGGTCGGGCTCTTACACATGGCACTAGTCTAGTCACAAATTGGATGATGAGCTGGGCATATAACTCGTGAACATGTAGAACGTTCACCAACTATCCTCATCAAGAAGATCGCTGTTCACATTAACCCCTTAAATCTAATACATGTAAATATATGCTTGTCCTAAGAGTAATACGAGAGGTGAGTGCTGAAACTCCTTTAGGACCTCAAGGGAAGGGTATGCATTTAAATAGAGAGAAGAATGAAATGAGAGTAATGTCGTCAGAGAGAAAGAGTGCAACCGTGAGAAATTGGGAGAGAGGGCAAGGGATGTTAGAATCTCAAAGGTTCTAGGCAACCTGGTCATAGAGCACACAGCGAGCCTCCAGGCAATGTGCTGTACGACAACATGGGCAGCCCAGACAGCATAGGCAGGCGGCAATGTACTACCAACCCTGTCGCACCTAGCTATAAGCGCAGGGCTGCCAACCGGTCCATACGTCTGGCAACCACCCCCCCGGCAGCGTGGCGCACCGCTACCCTCTCGCTCTGAAGTCTAACTCACTCTCTCTCTCTGAATTCCTATCATCTCATCTATCAACTTCTCTATTGATACTACATATTAAATGGAAGGTCTCGACATGGCTTAAAACAAAACCCACCACTGGTTAGCAAATGACGAGACCTTTGCAGAGATACAAAGAACATAGTTATACGTTGTCACACTCAATATAAGCAGCCAGCATGGTACAGCGTGGGACCGTGGTGGTACAGTGGAGTACCAAGGAGTACAATCAGGTTACGTTGCCACGCACTGGGTGCGTCACAATATATATATATATATATATATATATATATATATATATATATATACTGTATATATATATATATATATATATATATATATATATATATATTATATATTCACGTATAGAAATATGCTGTATACTAGGAAATTCTATCTATCTATCTATTGCCTGACGCCGTGATCCCCGAAGGGGTGGCCACGAACGAACCGCCCCCATGCACCTCTGTCCCCAGTCAGTCGACGCCCCTCCCCCCAACCAGCACCGCCTTCATTCATGTAGTTCCTCACTCCATCCTTCCACCTCATATTCGGTCTACCTCTCCCCCTCTGTCCCTCCACCTCGCTCTCGTACACCCTCTTAGTCATTCTCTCGCTTTCCATACGTTCCATATGGCCGAACCATCTCAAGTTGTTCCTTTTCACACTTTCCAGCACATCTACCTCCACACCACACCTCCTTCTTACTTCCTCATTAGTCTGTCTATCCCTCCATGTAATTCCGCACGCACTCCTTAAGTAATTCATTTCCACTGCTCTCACTCTTGGTCTGAGTCTCTCAACCAACGTCCATGCTTCGCTTCCGTAAGTCAGTGTCGGGATTACCACACTGTCATGCAAGGACTTCTTCACTTCCATACTGACCACCCTATTTCTTGTTACTGCTTTTAGCGTTCCTACAACCCTCTTCCCCTGTTGTACCCTCTCCCGCACCTCTTCATCCATAGTCCCATCTTTACTCAACACACTGCCCAGATACTTAAAAGAGTTGACGATCTCCATAGCCTGACCGTTCAGCTTCACCTCACACTCTGACTTCACCCCTTTCGAAGACCATAACCTTGCTCTTCCCCGTATTTACCTTCAAATTCCGTTTTTCGCACACTGTTCCAAACTCATTTACCAGACCCTGCAACTCCCATTCATTATCACTCATCAGAACTGTATCATCCGCAAACAGCAGTATAGGTAGCTTCCACTCAATTCCCTCCCTTTTCAGCGATACACCAACATCCACTGCTCTTGATAGTATTTCTTTCATAACCCCATCCATATATACAGTAAACAACCACGGGGACATCACACACCCCTGTTTCAAACCAACATTCAGGTCAAAGAACTCGCTCTGCTCACTCTCCACACGTACTGCCGCCTTTGCACCCTCATACATGCTCTTCACTGCTTTCAGCAACTTGCCCTCTACTCCGTATATTCTAAGTACTTTCCACAAACCTTCTCTATCCACTCTGTCATAGGCCTTCTCCAAGTCCATAAAGGCAACATACACCTTTTGTTTCTTCTCCAGATACTTCTCCACAACACAATTCAGGGTAAAAATCTGATCTACACATCCTCTTCCCTTCCTAAAGCCTCCCTGCTCGTCGCCTATCCATTTCTCCGTTCTCACTCTCACTCTCTCAATCACTACCCTACTGTATACCTTCCCTACTACGCTTAGAAGACATATTCCTCGGTGGTTACCACACACTCCTCTTTCCCCTTTGCCCTTATATAGGGGGACTATTATGCCAGTCTTCCAGTCATCGGGTGCACTCCCCTTCTCCCATGCTAGTTTGCACATTTTCCATACCCATTCTATCACTATCTCACCACCATACCTCAACATTTCCCCACACACTCCATCTGTTCCTGGTGCTTTCCCCAACTTCACTCTTTTCATGGCTTCCCACACTTCTGACCTCCCGATCCCCACCTCCTCCTCCACTACTTCTTTTCTTCTCCCTCCCATACCATATCCAGCTATGTTTGCTGGCTCTTCATTCCTTTCATTTAGCAACTCACTGAAGTACTCCCTCCATCTTTCGACTCTCTCTTGCTTCTCGGCTAGCATTCTCCCATTCTTATCTTTCACACCCTTACTGTTTCCCTTGCTACCTTCCCTAACTTTCTTGACTTCTTTCCAGAACAGTTTCTTACTCTCCCTCCATTTTACACTCAGATTCCTTCCAAATTCCTCATCTACTCTTCTCTTACTTTCCTTCACTACTCTCTTCACCACCCTCTTACTCTCCACGTACCTCGCTCGTTTCTGTCTCTCGGAATCTTCATTCCCTCTACTACCCAACCACTCTCTATATGCTTTCTTCTTTTCTTCCACAGCTATTCTTACCTCTTCTGTCCACCATGCTGTACCTTTCACTCCCCTCCCTCTTCTCCTCACTCCACACACCTCCTCACATGCTGCACAGATCTCATCCTTAAACACCTTGCTCATCTCCTCCACTTCCTCCATAGCTTCCAGGTCGAACCCACCTAGTCGTCTTTCCACTGCTCTCCTGTACTCCTCCCTGACTTCCTCCTCCTGCAACCTCTCCACCCTCCTCACCATTCCACCCTCCTCTCGCCTCCCTCCCGCTCTCCTCACCCACTTCTTTTGTATCCTAACCTTAGCTACCACTACATAATGATCAGACAGACCCCCTCCAATACCCCTATACACCCTAGCATCCATCACAGATTTCTTTATTCGTTCATCCACACATACATAATCAATCAATGACTTTCGTTCCACCACTGTCTTATCCTTCATCGTCAACATCCGTTTCCACGTGTACCTGTGGATCATTCTGTGTCGGAAGAAGGTGTTGGCTATCCACAGCCTCCTCCCCACACATACGTCCACAAGTGCACTACCATTCCCATTCACCTCTGATGGTACCCCCCACCCTCCCACCACTCCCTCAACTTTCCTATCACCCACCTTACCATTCATATCTCCAATCAGAAATATTCTTTCGTTCTTGTCAAACTTCTCCAGGCACGCCTCCACATTCATCCAGAACTCCTCTTTCTTTCTTTCAAGTATATCCTCTGTCGGGGCATACACGCATACAATCACCCACGTTTGTATTCCTACTTTCATTCTCACCCACACAATCCTTGAACCCACAGACCCATACTCTCTTACACATTCCTTCCATTTGCTACTTACAAACAAACATGCACCTTCTCTCGCTGTTCCTTCACTCACTCCAGCACACACACCCATTCCACACTCCCACTCTCTCACATCTGAACCTTTCCATTTGGTCTCTGTCATTCCACATACATCCAGCCTGGCATTCACTAACACTTCCAGAACCTCTCTCTCTTTTGTGCCATCATTCATGCCACTAACATTCCATGTAGCCATTCTCAGAATGTCCGAAGGCATGTCCTTCGTCGGTCGTGGTTCGTCAACGTTGGTTCCGTCCGCATCCGAGGCTGTTCGTTGGTTTTTTTTTGCTTAGATATTTTTTCCGGGTGGGGGTCGCAAGCCCACCGACCCAACCTCTTTAGTCGCCTCTTACGACACGCAGAAGGCACGTGGGGCATATTCTATTCCCTAACCCCCAGGGGGAGGAAATTAACGCTCTATATTTGAGGACGCGTTGAAACTGTATTATGTTAAATATTAGACGGTGTATTCAGTTTAGGAAGGCCCTCTACGAATTAAAAGGGTAAAGTCCATCTCAATTAATCCTCCGACTCCCACCACACCTTCCTGAGCTGCATAAAATCATCTACTAATAACCAGAATAAAATTAAGAAAGGCGTCCATGTATCTTGAAAGGGTTAAGGGGAGGTTTTTAGTTTGTTCCCTAGACCTCCATCAAACTTAAAAGTACACCCCCTAGACCCCCTTTCAAGATAAATTTGTACATTTTTCGGTAGAAACATTTCCTGGTCGAAAGCCCCGAAGGCCGATTCCTCTTAAATTACAGGTTCGCTATCGCTTGCCACGATAAAATAGACACCTAATTGGCACGAAAAGGTCTTAAAAGTGATTGAAATGGGGAGAAAATTCTTAAAATCGTCGAACTAATGGGGCGAACGTCTTAAAATCTGAAAACAATTGGGCTTAACATGAGGGAGAAAGGGGTCCAGAAAAAATATCCCTGGAGTGGAAATCTCCCCTTAAGTGCAGTGGTGGCCTGGGTGATAGTGTTGCTGTGCTGTTATTATTGCTCGCGACTGTACATTCAAGGGTTTATATTGTGGCCTTATCCGAATCCGTGAACTGCTTAAATGAACCTACGTAATTAGTATGATAGGTAAAGGTAGCTCTCTAAACCAAGAGTGAACCCATTTTCCCAGTCTTTCTTCTATTCAAGTTGTCTTTCCCTCCTCCGTGTGTCCAGACATTTTGACCCTAACGTACTGTACCTTGAATTCCGATCTCTATCACACCTTTACCTTTGGCGGGACACTTGCTAAAGGCAACTTTGCCTTTTGTTTCCTCCATACATATAGGAAAAAATGACGTGTATTCGATTCATATCGGGATAGCTTCGAAAACTTAAGGGAGCCCACCTCGCTTTGTTTCTCTTTCTCTCCCTCTCTTTTAGGCTTGTATCCATTCGGCCCCATTCAGCCTACTGTATTAAGACGTTTACCCCCACCCAGGTGTCAATATTTTTCTGGTGAGCGGTAGCGAGCCAGCATATATATATTTGTTTTTGTTTTGACAGCAAGCTAAATTTGTAAATTTTTCGATAGAAAACTGTCTCCGGCGAAGCCGGATTTCTCCATACAATGCTGGCTCGTTATCGCTCGCCAGGAAGAAATCGACACTTGGATGGGGTTATCATCTTAAAACAGTTGGCTGAATGGGGCCGAATGGATACAAGCCAGGGAAAGAGAGACACGGAGAGCAAGATATTAAAAAAGACGGTGACCCCCCTTAAGGCCACGGTTTACGTCCTAGAGTGTACACTTCCAGTATCCTTAACCCGTTCAGTACTGGTGACTTCCTTTGCATTATATTATGGTAACTATTAGACGGTTTTATTCAGGTTAGAAAGGACGTGTACACATTAAAAGGTTGCAGACCATTTCAATGAATCCGTTTAGCCGCTATATATCCTTCTTGAGCTTCATAAAGTCGTCTAAATGTAGCGGACATCAAATATAAAAAGACATAACAGGTACTGAAAGGGTTAATATAAACGTTCAATCATAATTAACCGAACATATTCCTCGATAACCAGAAATAATGGTGTCTAGAATTGACCGCATTGGCAACTCTCAGGGAGTCACGTGGTCCGGCAGGCGGCAGGAGGCAGGACTCCCACAATCCCTCAGTCCACCACCAGTATTGCCAATGTTGCTACTTTACCGCTAGAGGTATTTACTTGGATCTAGCGGGCACTCTTACTACATGGCTATCCCAAATCTTGTCAGGCACCATTATTTAAATTTGAAATCCTTGCTGTTTCTACTTGTTTGATCATGGATGACGTCGTTGAGCAAATGTAAGCCTTTGGTTGGCCTCGATAAACACCTGTGCCTTGTTTTAAGACATTTGCCACATGTCTCGAACACAGGATCTGTTTCTGAATGCGCCAATTATTCGCAACTAAGGACGTAAATTCAAGATAGGCTATATATATTCTGGAGATGCAGTTTGAGCGACATTATCGATATTTTTTTTTTCTAGCGATATTCTTGATACGAGACATTTAGTAGCGATATTCTAGAGACTGCCATAGACTAATTTATTTTTAATGATATCAATGGGCACTGGCAATAATTGAATTATCATTAAAGCCAATATATAGCCCATATCTAATGATCAATCAAGCGAATCGTACAATCAAGTATCTCTGAAGGCGCCTATTCAACTAGCGACATTCCTGCTTTTTATTATATCTAGCGATTTTTAATGACTAATCTAGCGGCATTATGTGATTTATAATTGGTAACTCCGCCCCTCCGTCTCACACTTTCGAGTTTTCTTCCCAGGTGTGAGTGTGTGCTTCGGTTCCTCGTGTGTGTGTGTGTTGGCGTCTCTTGGTGTGTGAGGCCCTGGGAATATACGGTAGGAGGCGCTGACGAAGGAGGAAGGAAGGGGAGGAGGTACTGAAGTCGAGGAGGAGGACGTAGGGTGAGTGTGATCCTCCTGTTTGGTTCTTTTTAGTGTTTTACGTCCGCCATGCCGTCAATGGCTTCAACGTTGGTAGTTCGCCTCCCTTCCCTACTTCCCCCCCCCCCCCCCACTCCTTCCTCCTCCCATCCCCGCTCTGTCCCCCTCTCCACCTCCCAACAATGCGCTATCCCCCTCCCCCTCCCTCCTCTCCTTCCCTCTCTCCCCCTCCACCTTGCCTATCGCATTGCGTTTTGCCCCCCTCCCTTGGCCCGTTTCTTGCTGTTTAGCCTGTCAACAATGCATGTAGCCTACACTTTACATTAACAAATACAATGCCTTAATTATATCCCCTGTATTTTCTCCCGTCCCGCCCAGCTTCCCTTCTTGGCCGAAAAGCTGTTCCACTCTCCATCCCAACCTCTGTTCAGCCCACCTCCCTTCCTCCCTCCCCACCACCTCCCTTCCTCCCTACCCACCACTTTTCCTTCCCCCACACCGGTCTCCCTCCATCCTCCCCACCCTTCCCTCCCTCCCACCACTCCATCTATCCCTCCTCAGAGTAGTTTAATTAATATTCAGTATATGGGTCGTTAAATATGTTATGCTGGAGTGTTCTTCAATCAATAAGGGTGACTTATATTGCTGTTTTGGGACACATTGGATTTTCGGTCACGTATGGGATATAATGTTCTAAATGTGTACTATAGCTTTGTATTAGAGTATTTCGGTCACGTATGGGATATAATGTTCTAAATGTGTACTATAGCTTTGTATTAGAGTATTTCGGTCACGTATGGGATATAATGTTCTAAATGTGTACTATAGCTTTGTATTAGAGTATTTCGGTCACGTATGGGATATAATGTTCTAAATGTGTACTATAGCTTTGTATTAGAGTATTTCGGTCACGTATGGGATATAATGTTCTAAATGTGTACTATAGCTTTGTATTAGAGTATTTCGGTCACGTATGGGATATAATGTTCTAAATGTGTACTATAGCTTTGTATTAGAGTATTTCGGTCACGTATGGGATATAATGTTCTAAATGTGTACTATAGCTTTGTATTAGAGTATTTCGGTCACGTATGGGATATAATGTTCTAAATGTGTACTATAGCTTTGTATTAGAGTATTTCGGTCACGTATGGGATATAATGTTCTAAATGTGTACTATAGCTTTGTATTAGAGTATTTCGGTCACGTATGGGATATAATGTTCTAAATGTGTACTATAGCTTTGTATTAGAGTATTTCGGTCACGTATGGGATATAATGTTCTAAATGTGTACTATAGCTTTGTATTAGAGTATTTCGGTCACGTATGGGATATAATGTTCTAAATGTGTACTATAGCTTTGTATTAGAGTATTTCGGTCACGTATGGGATATAATGTTCTAAATGTGTACTATAGCTTTGTATTAGAGTATTTCGGTCACGTATGGGATATAATGTTCTAAATGTGTACTATAGCTTTGTATTAGAGTATTTCGGTCACGTATGGGATATAATGTTCTAAATGTGTACTATAGCTTTGTATTAGAGTATTTCGGTCACGTATGGGATATAATGTTCTAAATGTGTACTATAGCTTTGTATTAGAGTATTTCGGTCACGTATGGGATATAATGTTCTAAATGTGTACTATAGCTTTGTATTAGAGTATTTCGGTCACGTATGGGATATAATGTTCTAAATGTGTACTATAGCTTTGTATTAGAGTATTTCGGTCACGTATGGGATATAATGTTCTAAATGTGTACTATAGCTTTGTATTAGAGTATTTCGGTCACGTATGGGATATAATGTTCTAAATGTGTACTATAGCTTTGTATTAGAGTATTTCGGTCACGTATGGGATATAATGTTCTAAATGTGTACTATAGCTTTGTATTAGAGTATTTCGGTCACGTATGGGATATAATGTTCTAAATGTGTACTATAGCTTTGTATTAGAGTATTTCGGTCACGTATGGGATATAATGTTCTAAATGTGTACTATAGCTTTGTCGTAGATTATTAGTCACCACCGCAATATACTGTATGTCTTTACCGCTGCATATTAAATTATTTTTCCTTAGACTTTTTGAGTTAAATAAGGGTGGAAGGAAAAATGGCGGCCATCTTGGATTAGCTGAGAACTAATATTTTTCTCTTTTTTACCGTATTTTTAGTATTTTGTCATTTTCTATATCAATGCTAACCCAGCAGGGGTCTGGGGGCAGCAGCCCCCATCTTAGGTTAGGTTGTTAGGTTAGGGTATAGTGACAAATATAGTTTAGGGGGCATGTTTTCATATTGCAAAATAATGGGTAAAAATGAATTTGCATAGGAAAAAACACCTTAAAACACACTAATCAATGAAGGAACTGATGAGAGAAAGTATTATAATACAAAAAACATACGGTACGTGACCGAAAACCCAATTTGACCCTAAAACCACTTAATACACCCCAACACTCGAATAGCCCCCTCCATCTGTAATAAGTCTCAACTCATTCCATTCTATCTCTCTCTCTCTCTCTCTCTCTCTCTCTCTCTCTCTCTCTCTCTCTCTCTCTCTCTCTCTCTCTCAGCCATGTTCTACACACACACACACACACACACACACACACACACACTTCTCTTTACACGCTTGGCTACTCCCGTCAGTCACTTCCATCTTAAGGCAAGTTAGGTGTAGGCTATTCACACGTATAACACACACACACACACACACACACACACACACACTTAAATCACACATGCACACTTAAATCACACACGCACACTTAAATCACACACGCACACACACTTAGATCACACATACGCATACACACCATAGAACCAATCTATGAAATCATCAAATCTTCACTGAATGAGGGAGACCTGCCAGTGGAATGGAAGAGAGCTAACATAGTACCAATTTACAAAGGAGGAGACAGAGAAAATCCGCTTAACTACAGACCGGTGTCCCTCACCAGCATTGTTTGTAAAATTTGTGAGAAAATTATAAGGAAAAAGTGGACACACTTCATTGAGGGACAGGGGGTGCTTAGCGAGAAACAATTTGGATTCAGGGAAGGGAGATCTTGTGTATCTAATTTATTAAGCTTTTATAGCAGAGTTGTAGATGTTACACAGGAGAGAGAGGGATGGGTTGACTGTGTTTACCTGGACCTGAAAAAGGCCTTTGACAGGGTGCCTCACAAAAGGTTATTGTGGAAATTGCAGGTTGTTGGAGGTGTACATGGTAGGATGTTAAAATGGATGGAAAACTTTTTAATAGGAAGAGAAATGAGGACCACGATACGAGACGAATATTCACAGTGGAGGAGTGTGACGAGCGGAGTACCACAGGGATCAGTGTTGGGTCCGATAATGTTCCTACTTTATGTAAACGACATGCCAGAAAACTTGAATAGTCATATGAATATGTTTGCGGATGACGCTAAGATCATGAAGAATGTCACCTGTATAGAAAGTTGTCAGGATCTTCAAAAGGACCTAGATGAGTTGCACAGATGGAGCCAAACCTGGAAAATTAGTTTCAATGCAGAAAAGTGTCATGTTTTGGAAGTGGGAACAAGTGAGATAAGGCCAAGCTGGGTGTACAAATTAGGAACTGAAATAATCGGCAAAACACGGCATGAGAAGGACCTTGGAGTGATAATACAAGATGATCTATCCCCGGAGAAGCATATTAACATGATCATTGGAGGAGCATATGGAATAATAACCAATATGAGAGTGGCATTTAACTATTTGGATGAAGAAATGTTAAGAAAATTGATAATGACTATGATAAGACCAAGATTAGAATATGCAGCAGTGATATGGTCACCACATTTGAAAAAACATATAAACAAATTAGAGAAAGTCCAAAGGATAGCAACGAAGATGATCCCAAGATTGAAGGAGTTGACATATGAGGAAAGACTTAAGACACTACAACTGCCTACCTTGAAAGAGAGAAGGGAACGAGGCGACTTAATAACGATGTTCAAGGGAGTAAAAAGTTTGGAACGAGTAGATAGGGAAGATCTATTCGTGAGGGATAATGGAAGGACAAGAGGGCACGAGTTTAAGCTGAGGAAGGGCAGATGTCGTAAGGACACAACGAAATTCAGCTTCCCATATAGGAGTATAGAGACTTGGAACAACTTGGAGGAGGAGGTGGTGAGAGCGAGGAACATTAACATGTTCAAATCTAGGTTGGATAAAAGTAAATATGGAAATAGGGCAACATAAGTTATGATATGTTAAGGCCGCGTCATACAGAACTCGAACGTCGCGCGACCTACCCCCGAACAGGATGACTTGCAAAAAAAATTCAAATTTTCAAATGTTCGGGTAAATTCGGGTCAATTCGGCCAATGTTCTCGTTGATTCGGGGGAAGCTCCGGGGATGTTCAGGGGTGCAGCCGAACATCCTGGGGTTCGGCCAGAAGTTAAGTCATGCGTTAACTTCTAGCCGATTTTCGTGTGTAAAAACCGTTAAAAATTTGTCGGTTCTCATTCTGGTTATGTTCGGCTTTCATTCGGGTCACGTTATTTCCGTTCAGCCGTTATTCGTCTGTTATTTTCATTGACGAAGTTAACTCGATCTAGCCGAACATAAGCAGACATTAACCCGATTCGTATGAATATAAGGCGACATTAACCATAATAACAACCGAAGGAGAGACTATATACTCGAATAAAAGACGACATTCCCCCGATAAACAGAGGAATAAGGCAAGATCAAGCGAGTCTATTGAAGATTTTGGGAAGAACACAACTCGTATGACAGGAATGAGAGACGATAAAGACTGGAATTAAACCCGAACATCAGCAGAAGCATCTTGTCTGTATCGGGTGGTACACATGGCACGCGGAAATTTCCACTCGACAGAGGAGACAAAGAGAGAAGCGAGGGAGCAGCGAGGGAGCAGCGTGGGGCGACACACAAGAGTGCGAGTCGAATCGTACGCTGGCAGCCAAGCGCACAGGCCCTATATATTGCTGCCGAAGCCTCCATCGCTCTCACACCCTCCGCACAAGTTGCCCCAACAAGTTCTACCTCTCCACACCACACAGCAACCACCAAGATGGGCAAGGGCAACAAGTTACCATCCCGCAAAGCAACTAGGAAGGCCAAGGAAGCATCTATGGACCTCTTCGCCCCAGAGGATGTGATATTAGAGAGTTCCTCAAACTCTGAAGGGACTGATGATGACACTCAATGTCAGTCAGGTCAGTCACTTTCACAGTCCCAGGACACCCCGGACCTCACCCAAATGGAGTCACTTCCCCTGCTTCCTAAACGGCCACGGCATGACCTCATTCACACTCTCCCTGAACTCGGAGATACGCCATCCCACACAAACGACGAAGATGATGATGCCGATCCCACCGTACCCCCACCCACGCCGTCACCCCAACCAGGCACCTCCAAGACCACACCAACGCCGCCTGCCCAAAAAACCATCACCAAACGGAAGCGGACAATCGCCATCCTGCCTACCAAGGATGAAGTCGCTGTGGCCGAGTGGTACCGCGAAAACGACTTCTTCTATAATAAGAAGCTCCGGGCACACCGAGACCGGGACATCCGTGACCGGGCTATGAGTGAGAAGGCCGCGGAACTGAACGTTACAGGTGGGTTGAGTGTTTTTTTTGCGTACAATGAAAGTGGCCATATGCAAAACAAATTATTGGTGTCCACTGTTCCAAAGTGCCGTCTAAAGTATTGATTGTATGCTGAATATTGTTAGGTAATGTCCAATGTTTATAAATTGCCGTCTACATTCTTGTTTGTGTTAGCAACATTTGGTTATTTACTGTGCGCTTACCTGTGATGTCAAAAGGGTGACTAGAGACCTGACATTATATATATATATGTACTCGGCGTGTTTGCTATTACATTTGTTATATTATATTTTTAAACAGTGCTTATAATATTGGTTTATTTTCCAGTTGTGGTTCTGTCCAAGTGGATGGAGGGGATGCGGACCAGATACGTTAAATTGAAGGAGCTACCCTCAGGTTCTGGTGCCCATGAGCTGACGGAGAGGGAGACCTGGATCTCCGAGGCCTTCTCCTTCCTACAGCCTCATATCGTCAAGCTTCCCACCAGGAAGAGCAAGGTACGTTACATCACAAAAACTTATTTTTTATAAATATCTGATAAACAATAAAAACACCTGGGAAAGGACAGTAATACGTCTAGTTGAACTGTTCAAGTTATGTTTGTTTATTTATAATACTCATAACATACAAGTTCCCAAGCAACCTTAATTTACAAATTAATAAACATATATATGTATTAACACTGTTTCCGCCACATTACGACTCAATAATTTATATCCCACTGTCATATGGTACTTAATCGATATCACACTGTCACATAACAATCATTTAAATATTTATTAAGCATTACAATCATTTCAACATTGTTTAGATAGTTATTAACATTTTATAGAACATTGTAGTAAATCCGAGAAGATCAGGAACTGACCATTAACATAAATTGAAAAAGTTATTACATAGTTATTAAACTTTGATAGAACATTATAGTCTATTTGACAATATCACCAACTATAATAACTTTTTCCAAACTATTATGAATCCATATATTTTGTAGAAATGGCATTTCAATATGATAAACTAACAACCCCATATCTTTCACAGAAGTACAACAAGAAACGACCTGCCACCCACATCGCTTCTACGGCCGAGGATGAGCTTGCCGACGACCCGGTGGTGGAGGACAGCCCGCCGGAGACGTCGCAGGAGACGTCGCAGGAGGCGTCGCAGGAGCCAGCTGTCTCTCCAACCACCACTTCATCGACTCGCTCCACATCCACTGACCGTCGTGGCACCAAAGCGCCTAGTCCTGGTGATGGGGTTGAGAGCGACCTGTACGACAAGGTAAATATTTTAGTAATAATTAACCATCCAATGCTTATCATAAGAATTATTATTATATTCGCATTAATACAACACTATTATTATTTATCTTTCCATATATGTTGTTGCATGCACGTGTAAATAGATGTATGGTCAGCAAAACATTCGTCACTTTAATGTTTAGTTTTGTGTTATTTTATTTATGTGACATCTTCTAATTTTCATATGGTCCACATTACATCCGTGACCTTAATGTTATTTATTCTTCGTTAATTAATGCTTAACTATTTTTCCAACAGCTACGGCAAGGGGAGAAATGTTTAAATGAGCTCTACACCAGGTGGGATGCAACCAAGAAGGCCGCGACCCCATCCCAGACTTCACTGAAGCTGTTTCACCAATTCATCCAGGACAACCTCTCTCACTTAGACCCCTCCGAACTAGACCACTACCAAATTGAAGTCATGCGCTTCACACAGGCTATGCGGTCCTACAGCCGTGGGACAGGCCCCCTCCCACGGATGGGTCCTGACGGAGAGCCCCAACAGCCACCACAGCAACGCCAGGTGTCTGCCCACCCAACCCATAACACCTCACAGCAGAACGTCTACTATGAGACCCTGCAAGCTCCAGGCCCTTCCTACTACCACGGTGCCAAGACTATGACAGCCCCTGCCACGCCACGAGGATGGAAGTCCCCGCAACCATTCGCTGGACGACCTGAAGCCCATCCAGTGGACATGAACAGGCCCCCCACCCCAAGGATGGTTGACATTTCCCCCGGGTTTGTGAGTAGGATAATTGATGAATTGCCTTAGTGTTGTAATGTTGTTTTGGTATTGAAATCCTAAAGGTGTCTATATTACTTTGGTGTAACTTGATCTTGCCCCTTATTGGCAAGATCAAGTAATACCAAATTACTATAGACACCTTTAGCTATTTCTACATACCGATTATTATGTGTGATAACTTGTTCTTATTACTCATTACTTTTGTGGGGGCAGGCTGGGGGCAACAAGTGAATCGTGATATTGATATGTACCTAATATTATGCTAGGTAGTATAATAATGTCTGGCTTTTGAGATCCTAAAGGTGTCTATATTACTTTGGTGTAACTTGATCTTGCCCCTTATTGGCAAGATCAAGTAATACCAAATTACTATAGACACCTTTAGCTATTTCTACATACCGATTATTATGTGTGATAACTTGTTCTTATTACTCATTACTTTTGTGGGGGCAGGCTGGGGGCAACAATTGAATCGTGATATTGATATGTACCAAATATTATGCTAGGTAGTATAATAATGTCTGGCTTTTGAAATCCTAAAGGTGTCTATATTACTTTGGTGTAACTTGATCTTGTCCCTTATTGGCAAGATCAGGTAATACCAAATTACTATAGACACCTTTAGCTATTTCTACATACTAATTGTTATGTGTAATAACTTGTTCTTATTACTCATTACTTATGTGGGGGCAGGTTGGGGGAAACAATTTAATCATGATATTGATAAGTACAAAATATTATGCTAGGTACTATATACTATATAATTAGTGTGTAACCTCAGGAAGCAACTTTGTAAAATATTTTTGTATTGATGTAATAAAAATATAATGTGTATATGTTGGTTGTACTTTTCCTTTTATAAAATATAATGACTAAATAAATATGTTTATGACACAAAACAATGAATACATTATGGGAAGATCAATGCAGGACATTAATATTTGTATCAAGAACACAAGAGTTTAGCTTTAAAATGTGATACGTAATATATACAATAATGATGGGATAAATTAACTTAAAAGCTTGACGTTTTACAACACGAATAATATATAATTATACAAGAGATTAATTTTTGTTGACTAAACTCATAAAACAATATTGAGGTGCTAAATTAATAAGCTTGGCGTGTTTTAATGATAAACTCTTTATTATAAGAAATATTCTAGACATGATACGAAACTATATTATTAACATTGATAATCATGTCAATTTGATATATGAAAGTTGCAAATGAACTATGAATGTGACCTGGATAATTGGGTAATAATCACAGTCTAATAAGGTGTCATATAAATTATTTAGGTAGGGCATTGATTTATGGGGAATAATTGTAATGACAATTTACCTGTTCAGTTTAGAGGTACCTGCCAGGGCAGGCGCTGTTCTGGCCGGCTGTAGTACTCTGCCAAGTAGTCCCGGTGTAGTTTGGCAGTAGCTGGTCCCCTCTGCCGCTGCAGTGGTTGTAGTCCATCCAAGGGGTCCCTGCTCCAGTCACCTTGTTCCATGTTCTCCTGACGCTGAGATGCTTGTCCATGTTGCCCTTGCCGTTTGTCTATGAGGAGGTTGTGGAGTATACATGAGGCGATGACTACCTTCTCCACGGTGCTGGGGTGAATGTTCATGGTTGTGAGTAGACATCTGAAGCGGTTTGCCAGCATACCGAAGGCATTCTCCACCTGCCTCCTGGCCCGGGAGAGTCTGTAGTTGTAGTTTCTCTTGGTTTCATCCAGTCCTCTGTGAGGGTAGGGTTTCTGTAACCATTCCCTCATGGGGAATGCGTCATCCGCAACGAGGAAGTAGGGCATTGAACGGTCCTCTCCGGGAAATGGCTCTGCTTCCGGCAAGCCTGCGGCACCGTCCTCCAGGGCCTGCCGGATGTCGCTCACCTGGAAGATGCCACCATCAGATGCGGAACCGTTCGCTCCCACGTCCACGTACATAAACTTGCCCAGGTGATCAACCACTGCCAGGAGAACAATGGAGTGGTAATGTTTGTAGTTGTAGTAGAGGGAGCCGCAGTTTCCTGGAGGTTGTATGGCTATGTGCTTGCCATCGATTGCCCCTATGGTGTGCCGGAAGTTCCACCTCTCTTCGAAACCCTTGGCAACCTGTTTCCAACCTTCGGGTGTTGATGGGCACACAATAACCTCTTCCATATACTCCTGGATTATAGCCTCGCATGTCTCACGTACTGCCAGGGAGATTGTGTTTGCACCTACACGAAAGTTTAAGGACATGCTCTTGTATGCCTCCCCTGTGGCCAAAAATCGTAGTGTCATGGCCAATCTCAAACCTGGTTCCAGGGGCTTCTTCCAATTTGTTATCTCCTTCTTGATCCTGGGTGTCAGACGGCATACAATGTCATTGAATAGGTCCTCGTCCATACGCAGATAATACTTGTAGGTGGTCCTGTCAGTGTCCACTAGCTCCTTCAGTAGTTGGTGGTAGTGTCCGTATGTGGCTCTCTGGGCGATCCAAGGTTTGACGCTGCAGCTTCGTGGTGTTCTGGGTCTTACATGGCGCTGATGCTCGTTCTTCAGGATGGTGGTGATGAGTAGCATGTGGTTTAGGTGGGCTACAACAAGCTCCTGATAAAAAATGGCCATCTCCAACTCCTCCTCCGTGGGTGGGTAGAGCTCCGGGAGCGCCATGTTACCGTGCTGATGCATGATGTGCGACTGGCATGTGTGCAACCACACCCTGTTTATATAGGGCAGGTACAGGTGTTCGTCACACATTCTTCTAGTATCGTGTTAAGGTCTTCTGATGGTCGGGCAGATGCGGCCGGTGATCCTCTGGTGTTCCTCATAATATCTTTTGTATCGGGTCAAGGTAGGTTCGGGTGTAAATACCGTTAAATATTTGTCGGCTGATTCTTGGCACATTCGAGTTTTGATCGGGTCTTGCTCTGGCATGCATCGGATTATATTCCTCTAATGTTCGGGTCTTTAACGTAAATCGGTCGGGAGTGTCGAGTTACATTCGAGTCTTGTTTGGGGCATAGTCTGGGAATGTCGGGGCATTATCTGGGGATGTTCTTCTTTGACCAACATCGGGATAATATCGGATGCATTCGCCTCAAAAATGCAAGTCATCCTGTTCGGGGGTAGGTCGCGCGACGTTCGAGTTCTGTATGACGCGGCCTTTAGTCCAAAATACTGGGAACTGGGAATATCCATTACGATACTTGTCTAAGTAAAATGGATTGATTATAAAGTAACTAAGACAGGACAACACGAGCGCTGCTCAATTCCTGTAAACTACAAATAGGTAAATACAAATAGGTAAATACACGCGCACACACACACACATACACACACATACATACACTCAGATCACACACACACACACACACATACATACACTCAGATCACACACACACACACACACACATACATACACTCAGATCACACACACACACACACACACACACACACCCATATTACATATACTGTATATTCTCACTGCTATTTACAGTATTGGTAGGCCTACTGTACATGTTGACATATGTACCTGACCACTCGCACTAGTACCGGTAAGTCTAGATACAGTACTATTATATACTGTACTGTCCACATATATACACATTGTGCGTGTGCTGCCACACATTGAGGCACACATACAGTAGATATTCTCACTCATACATACATGCTCACATACAGTACTGTATGTATACCCGCGCCAGTAGGTCTATTAGGCCTATATATGCAGTTATTTCAAACTAGCTGCACACCCCGAATATGGAAATATTTCGTTAGTTGTTAAAAATATAAGAGTATAGGCCTATATTTATTTTCAAATCCATCAGTAGCCTTCGTCACATAGCCTACTGGTAATTATAATGTGAAGATTATTGACAATAATTCGCTACCGGTATTCTATGAGTGTTTGTGAATTGAAGAATACATACCTGAAGCGTTGTCATTACCGGTACCGGTACTCAGTAAAACACACCCCATATGTTTTGTTTTCGTTTCCGTTCCATTGTCTGTTGTAAACAAGATAGCCTATCTCACAAAGTTATGAACCTACTTTCACGAAATTTGTTGAGCAGTTAGGATATCCGCCAAGGAAGTAGTGGTTCAATAACTACTAACTTCAATGTAAGAGGCAATCCAGATCATATCCTGAAACCCAGATCACTGTAGTTGATGTAGGTACCGGTACCTACTGTTGGAGTAGCCTACCGGTATATATTTAGGATCTACATCCCATCCATATGGTATAGAGTTGAGAAACCTGTGTGGTACTTCCACTGGCATCTGTTTATACCTCCCCAGCCGCGCTCCTCCCTATACCGGTAGTTGATGTAGGTACCGGTACCTACTGTTGGAGTACCGGTATATATTTAGGATCTACATCCCATCCATATGGTGTAGAGTTGAGAAACCTGTGTGGTACTTCCACTGGCATCTGTTTATACCTCCCCAGCCGCGCTCCTCCCTATAGTCTTCCTGTCTTTATTTATTTACCGTATTTAACCCCTTGAAGCTCTGGCGCGTTTTAGCAGTTTATTTTGGCTACCATTAGACGATTTTATGCAGCTTAGGAAGGATCTGTGGGTATTAAACGGGTAAAGGCTATCTCAATCAACCCTCTGACTTCCATATACCCTTCATTTTCTAAAACTATCAATCAATCAAAAACAAAATATGAATCAAATCAATCAAATCAATCAAATCAATCAATCAAATAATATCGTCTAATAATTACCAGAAAATAGAAAAGAAATGCGTTTTGGAGCTTGAAAGGGTTAATATTATTCTAGTTTCCTCCCTAGGCCTCGGGGGTTATTATGGTATTTTGTTGTATTATTATCCAGGGTTTTAATTGTGTTAGACATTTTCCAACAATGTGTATTTAGTTAACCCCTAGACTTGGAAAAACGCCTCTCCAAATCACCTTCAAACTAAAAAACGTTCCCCAGACCCCCGTCAAGCTAAATATGTACATTTTTCGGTAGAAAACTGTCCTGGCCAAAGGCCGGTTTCTCCTAAATTGCCGGCTCGCTTTCGCTCGCCCAGGAAAAATCGACACCTTATTGGGTTGAAGCATCATATAATCGCCAAACTATTGAGGTGAAACGTCTTAAAATATCCAAGCCAATGGAGTAAATCAGGGAGGATCCAAATTGGCCCGCCCTGCACCTATTAGGGTTAACCCCTTCGGTACCAGGTACGTCCTTTTTATCATGTTCTGACAGCTATGTGACGATGTTCTTCAGCTTAGGAAGGACGTCTAGCAATATTAAGGCTTCACACTATCTCAACCAAGCCTTTTAACCCCTTCTGTACCGGCCACGTCTTTTTAATTATATTCTAGCTATATTGAGACAATGTTTTGCAGCTAGAGAAGGATGTGTGGTCGCAAAAAGGGTTAAGTAAGATAGTTCCAAGCCTTTCAATAAAATCGTCTAATAGTAGCCAGAACAAATGTAAATATACGTTGCGGTACAGAAGGGGTTAACTATACCACAGATAATTTTTAAGTTGAAAAATATGGTGTAAATATAGGTAGAATGAAATACATCACACGTCGCTGGTATTCAAAGGGTTAAAGTACACTCGGATACCATAGTTTCTAGCCCACTCATAATAATTCCTGGACCCCATATGTTTGTATTTATGCAATTATAACTATCTGGATTGATTTATTGATATAACTTGTTTTTCAATAAATGGTAGCGTATACCGTATAATTATATAGTTTAGTACCGTTTTTTTTTTTTTTTTTTTTTTTCTTCTATGTGATTGAGGGAGGCAAAAGGCAGACACGAGTGCCTCCCCCATAGTTGAAAGAGTGACAGGGCCAAAATCAAGGGACGCTCGAGCCAAAAATGCCTGGACACACGGAGTTTGAAGCAATTAAAGTCATAGGAAGAGGGAAAGACTGATTCTGGGAGAGAGTTCCAGAGCTCAGCTGTTGAGTAGAAGAAAGTTTGAGAGTAACGTTTCATTCTTGGGTTGGAGAGTTGCACAGAGTAGGGGTGGGATTGAGTTGCAAGACGGGTACCACGTGCCCTACGTAAAGGAGATGGTATACACTGGGAAAGCTCTGAGGAACACTGAATATTATAGTAGCGAGAGAGATACAACATTGCGGCGAAGAGAGAGAGATTGCAGAGAGTTGGTTAGTAGACGGGAGTTAATGATAGGAAAGGCGTTCCTTTCAACTTTGTCTAAGAGAGCTTAGTGAGAGGAACCTCCCCACACATGTGAACAATACAACAGTTGATGTATACCAGTATATAATTATATTCATAAATTGGTTTCCAGAGATATACTTCCATAATTATAAATAGGTCAAGTCCAGGAATATATAATATGAGTGAGCTAGAGACTATGGTATCCCAGTGTACCGGTACCGGTACCATACCAAATATATGAGTGAGCTAGAGACTATGGTATCCCAGTGTACCGGTACCATACCAAATATATATGAGTGAGCTATAGACTATGGTATCCCAGTGTACCGGTACCATACCAAATATATATGAGTGATCTAGAGACTATGGTATCCCAGTGTACCGGTACCGGTACCATACCAAATATATATGAGTGAGCTAGAGACTATGGTATCCCAGTGTACCGGTACCATACCAAATATATATGAGTGAGCTAGAGACTATGGTATCCCAGTGTACCGGTACCGGTACCATACCAAATATATATGAGTGAGCTAGAGACTATGGTATCCCAGTGTACCGGTACCGGTACCATACCAAATATATATGAGTGAGCTAGAGACTATGGTATCCCAGTGTACCGGTACCTGTACCATACCAAATATATATGAGAGCTAGAGACTATGGTATCCCAGTGTACCGGTACCGGTACCATACCAAATATATGAGTGAGCTAGAGACTATGGTATCCCAGTGTACCGGTACCATACCAAATATATATGAGTGAGCTAGAGACTATGGTATCCCAGTGTACCGGTACCATACCAAATATATATGAGTGAGCTAGAGACTATGGTATCCCAGTGTACCGGTACCGGTACCATACCAAATATATATGAGTGAGCTAGAGACTATGGTATCCCAGTGTACCGGTACCGGTACCATACCAAATATATATGAGTGAGCTAGAGACTATGGTATCCCAGTGTACCGGTACCTGTACCATACCAAATATATATGAGTGAGCTAGAGACTATGGTATCCCAGTGTACCGGTACCATACCAAATATATATGAGTGAGCTTGAGACTATGGTATCCCAGTGTACCGGTACCGGTACCATACCAAATATATATGAGTGATCTAGAGACTATGGTATCCCAGTGTACCGGTGCCATACCAAATGCTTAAACTCCACCGCGCGATGCATTGTCTATACCTGCGCCAAGGAAGTTGGATGGAGGTTATGTTGCTCCTTCGTTTGTCTGTCTGTAAATAAAATATCTCCCAAAGTTATGAACCGATTGTCACGACATTTGGTGGACAGATAGCATAGGGCCTACGTGCCAAGGAAGGAAAACATTATTCAATTTAGAAAGCGAAGGTGTCATTGTGCATTAAGGGGGGATGGGCCGGTTTTCTGGACCACTTTCTCCCTCATGTTTAGCCCCATTAGTTTTCGGATGTTAAGATGTTTGCCCCATTAGTTAGTCGTTTTTAAGACCTTTTGCCCCATTTCTTCGTCAATATTTAGACCTGTTGTGCTATTTAGGTGTCGATTTTTTCCCTGGCGAACGATAGTGAGCCTATAATGTTAGAAGAACCGGCACATTTTTCTACCGAAAAATTTACAAATTAATCTAGAAGGGGGATCTAATGAATGTTTTTTTTTTTTTAAATTTGATGGAGGTCTAGGGAGGAAACTAGAAAAACTAATGAATACATGCAAAAATCGCCCAACAATTGAACCATCCCCCTTAAAGTATATTGAACCATCCCCCTTAAAGTATATTGAACCATCCCCCCTTAAAGTATATTGAACCATCCCCCCTTAAAGTATATTGAACCATCCCCCTTAAAGTATATTGGAACCATCCCCCCTTAAAGTATATTGAACCATCCCCCCTTAAAAGTAATTGAACCATCCCCCCTTAAAGTATATTGAACCATCCCCCTTAAAGTATATTGAACCATCCCCCCTTAAAGTATATTGAACCATCCCCCCTTAAAGTATATTGAACCATCCCCCCTTAAAGTATATTGAACCATCCCCCCTTAAAGTATATTGAACCATCCCCCCTTAAAGTATATTGAACCATCCACCCCTTAAAGTATATTGAACCATCCCCCCTTAAAGTATATTGAACCATCCCCCCTTAAAGTATATTTGGTGATGCAAAAGCAGCGTAGGTGAAGGTATGCGCTCTACCGAGTGTCACTAGTTTTAAATGTGATAATTTGAAATGGTGTCCCAGGTATTTTAACACACACACACACACACACACACACACACACACTTACACTTACACCATTACACTCTTGAACACACACTCTTCCATACACACTCATACATATTAATATTCTCACCCCTCCTACATCCCACGTCACCACCTACCAACCCACCGCTAGCAAGTCCCCTCACCCCCCCCCACACCCCTACTGTCTCTCTACTCCACCCCCACACCCCACCTACCACCTCCCCCACACCCCTACTGTCTCTCCACCCCCATACCCCTATCTACCACCTAGCCTACCCCCACATACAC
>JBAKBP010018336.1:37500-46952 GCA_037953745.1 Lithodes maja | reverse complement strand
CTCACCCCCCACCAACACCTACTACCCTCACCCCCCACCAACACCTACTACCCTCACCCTCCACCAACACCTACTACCCTCACCCCCAACCAACACCTACTACCCTCACCCCCCACCAACACCTTGCAACCTGCATCATCAACATCGGAACAACTTTTAAGGGAAGTGACCACTCCAACATTTTGTACCTTTCGTTTTTGCAAATTCTCCCTCACTAACCCCAAATCATGGCACCGATCAGAATTAAATGCCCCTCCTGTAACAAGAACTACTACAAGGAATGGTATCCGCATCATGGGTATCCAAATGCCAAGTGTTTTATGTGTTTAACTGGTGAAAACTTTTTGCTCTTGGAGTGCACATTAGAAGCACACAAGGCATAGGCTGACGAACTGAAGCGAGACAATCTCACACTAAAGGAGACTGTAGATGTACTTTCGCATCAAAATTTCTTACTAAAAGAGCGAGTAAAGGACAGAGAGTGTAAGCAAGTCGACGTTGTTAAAAAAATTCAAAAAGAAAACCCATCCAATGATCTATATCAAACAGTAGTCAACAGGCGTAACAAGAACAAATCCCAAGGGAATGGGAAAGCGACACCAGGTATCCCTATCAAAAACAGATTTGCTGTTCTCGCCGAAAACAATGAACACGAGGTAACTGACCACGTGAATGGGAATGGAAATGGAAAAGCGACACCAGGTAACCCCATCAAAAACAGATTTGCACACGAGGTAACTGACCACGTGAAAGCAAGCTCGAAAGGCAAGAAAATTCCTGACAGGAAAACAACGAAACCATCAAATCACGGAGTCAGCGGGAAGGAGAAACTCACCCTAGCCTATGGTGACAGTCTCATGCGAGGTCAAGGAGCTGCCTTTGCCACCAAGAACAGAGGAAAAAGGTCAGTAAAGGTCATTCCAGGCGGTAAAGTCGAACATATCTTGAAAGACATAACTAACTCCGCCATACCAGAGGGCACCTGTGTAGTCGTCAATGTTGGCTCAAATGACTGCTTTGACGGAGGTAAGGCCCCAATTAAGACCATAGAAAAAGATTTTGAGAACCTAATTAAAGTCATGAAAAGGAAGACCACGAAATGTGTGGTAAGCGGCGTCATACCCCGGATTAAAACAAGCTCATACGGACAAAATAGAGCCATAGAAATTAACAACGCAGTCAAGGTCATGTGCGAACAAGAGAAGGTACTGTATGTGGACAATTGGACCACCTTTGTAGGGAACTCGTCCCTGTACAGCGGAGATGGCATTCATTTATCAGAAAAAGGCGTTCAGCACATGAGTGACACCCTAAATCAAGCAACCTACATTGCCCATGAAAACAACGCCAGTCAGGACCGAGAGATAACTACGCTAATAGACTCCTCTGAGTATTGACATCGCTACCCCCGGAAAAGCCCTCCCACAACCCCCCCCAATCAAACTCCACCCGCACAGTTAAGATAAATAAATAACCCCGCCCAACCCTTCCAAGTCCATCACAATCATTTAAACGAAACCGTCAACCCCAATGGCCCACAAGTTGCGAAAAATTACCTACCTGAACCACAACACAAACTAAACAACCCCACCCAACCCCATCCAAGCCAACCCAACCAACTGAATGAATTTGACAACCCGCCGCGGCTTCAAGTCATAACCCCAAACCCATCCCCACCAATAAGAAAAACAAATCCAGCGCATGCTGAGAGAAATGATATAAAAATAATATCCATAAATGCCTGCTCAATAAGAAACAAAATAGACGAACTCAAAATATGTCTGTTATTAAATGAGAAAGTTGACGTTATTTGTATAACGGAAACACATCTGAACCTTAAAAATAAAGATCTACTTCATGAATATCACATAGCCATATAAATTTGTTCATAAAGACCGTAGCAATGGAAAACAAAGAGGGGGGGTTGCAATGTACGTTGCAACCTACTTAAACCCAGTTGAGGTGACTCTCCCCGAAAGTAATGCAGAAATAGTGTGCGTCAAAATAAATACAAAAAACATAACTTAAATATCACTACAGCGTACCGACCACTGAGACTAACTGTTGCCGATGATACAATTTTTTATGAAATACTAGAGAAAACCCTTAATTCCGACGAAACAGTTTTACTAGGTGACTATAACCTCCCCCTAATTGACTGGAATACCCTGACCGGAAAAAATGCTGAGTCATGCCTAATGACAAGCTTCATCCAGGAAATTTGTTTGACTCAACACGTAAAACAGCCGACGCGAGACAGGAATATATTAGACCTCGTAATCACTACCCAAGAAAATCTATTATCAAACCTGGATGTAGGTGAACATCTGGCAACGTCCGATCATAAAATCTTAAGAATCAACGTTATAAGCAAATATTCGTCAGTAAAAACAACAGGAATGGTTTCGGACTTCAAAAACGCAAATTATGACGGACTTAAGGAATCGCTATCAAACATACACTCAAACCTCATAAATATAAACGAAGTAAATGAACTATGGGGACATTTTAAGTCTACAATTACAGAAGCGCATAAACAATTTGTACCCATGAAACCAAAACGCAATACGAAATCAAGTATGCCCCCTTGGTACAGTAGAGACATTGGCAAGGCAATAAGGAAAAGGAATCAACTCCACAAAATTGTAAAAAATAACACAAACACTGAAGTAATTAAAAACTTGTACAAAAATATTAGAAGGGAAGTGAAAAAAATAATTAGGGCGAACAAACAAAATTACGAAATGACTATTGCCAGAGAAAGTGCCACAAACCCCAAAAAATTCTACAGTTACGTAAATAAAAATAAACAGATCAAAAGCGGAATCGGACCGCTAATAGAAGATGGCCAGACAATAACAGGTGGCACAAATACGGCAAATCTGCTCAACAAATATTTTGGCTCAGTTTTCACAGAAGAAATTATCGATCATACCCTTGAAAATAACACCTCAACTCATGTGATAGGAGATTTCACCATCAGTGTTAGCGAAGTACAAAGCAAATTGAGTAATTTAAATGTAAATAAGACCCCGGGACCCGACATGCTCCACCCGAAAATAATTAAGAATGTTAAGGACGAAATAGCAAAACCCCTGACACAACTATTTAACTTATCATTACTACAGGGGATTGTACCGAGTGATTGGAAAGATGCGAACATTACGCCGATATACAAGAAGGGTAGCAAGGCCAAAGCGAGTAATTACAGACCAATTAGTCTAACTTCAATTGTAGGAAAAATCATGGAAAAAATCCTTAGAGAGAAGATAGTAGATTACCTCGAATCAAACAACCTAATTAAAAATAGTCAACACGGCTTTAGATCAAATAAGTCATGCCTAACAAATTTGATTGAATTTTATAACAAACTATTCACATATAACGACATGACGAAATCACTAGATATAATCTTCTTGGACTTTCAAAAAGCTTTCGACAAGGTGCCTCACCGAAAACTATTGGCTAAACTGGAGAGGATAGGTATCAAAGGTGAAATTCATTCTTGGATACAAAATTGGCTTACAGACAGAAGACAGAGAGTGGTGATAAATGGAGTGGAATCGGAGTGGGAGCCTGTCACTAGTGGAGTTCCACAGGGTTCAGTCCTTGGACCGGTCCTGTTTCTCATTTACATTAACGATATTGATGTAGGGGTAAACAACACCATTTCCAAATTCGCCGACGATACAAAAATAGGAAATACAGTCCTGAACGAAGATGATAGAAATGCGTTGCAATCTGATTTAAACAAGATATCAGAGTGGTCGAAAAAATGGCAGATAATGTCGATAAATGTCAGGTGCTGCAGGTTGGTAGCAGAAATATGAAATACAAATACGAAATGAATGGCAAACAAATAAAAACCGCAACGGTAGTAAAAGACCTAGGGGTACTAATATCTGAAAACCTACAAACTTCCGACCAATGTATAGCAGCTGCAAATAAGGCAAACATAGCATTGGGCTTTATTAAACGAAAATTTACATATAAACATGAAAACGTAATAGTGCCACTGTTCAAAACTATGGTGAGGCCCCACCTTGAATATGGTGTGCAGTTCTGGTCACCTTATCTGATCAAGGACATTGTAAGACTCGAGTCAGTACAGCGTAGAGCGACGAAGATGATACCCTCATTAAGAAATAAACCATATGAAGAAAGACTTAAACGATTGAACCTGTTCTCATTAAAAAAAGAGGAGGTTGAGGGGTCAGCTTATTGAGTGCTTTAAGATACTAAAAGGTTTCGACAAAGTCGATGTAAATGCACTATTCCCATTAAACAATACTAATCAAACTCGCGGAAATGGAATTAAACAAAAAACCAAAAAGGCAAACCTAGATGTCACAAAGAGTTTCTTCACCTACAGTGTATCGACAGAGTGGAAAAAACTACCAGCGAGAGTGGTGGAGAGCGACACAATAAACGCTTTCAAGGGAAGGCTTGACCTCTATCTGCAGAGGGCTGGGGTGATATGAAAAAAAAAAAAATATATAAAAATGTATGTATGTGTGTGCACTGTACAGTATGTATAATTATATACTGTATAATATATGTATGTATGTGTGTATGTATGTATGTGTATATGTGTGTGTGTGTGTGTGTGTGTGTGTCTGTATGTGTGTATATGTATGTACCGGTGTATATATATATATATATATATATATATATATATATATATATATATATATATATATATATATGCATATATACATATATAGTTTGTAAGGCCAGACTGCCTAGTAAGGACCTTGAGGTCTGTGTGGTCTGTGTATCTATGTATCTCTCTCTCTCTCTCTCTCTCTCTCTCTCTCTCTCTCTCTCTCTCTCTCTCTCTCTCTCTCTCCCTCTCTCTCTCTCTCACTTATTCTATCCGTCACTCTCTCTACCCGTTTCCCTCTCCCATCTCACTCTCTATAAATTTCACACATAAACACACTCTCTCACTTACTTACTCACTCTCACTCTCTCTCTCTCTCTGTCTGTCTGTCTGTCTGTGTCTCTCGCTCTCGCTCTCTCTCTCAACCACGACTGTCGATATTTAAGCCACGATAAGATCCAAACTCCTGGACCTCACGAAACAAAACCAGGCGCGATTAACAGAAGTGGCCGCCGCACGGAAAATCACCACCGTCGGTAAAAGAGAGGGGGCCGAAGATCATTTACGAGCTGTCTTTCATTTATATCACTCTCTCTCTCTCTCTTTCACCGGCATGCACATATAGTCATTCTCTCTCTCTCTCTCTCTCTCACACACAAACAAAAATATATATATATACCGGTATATACTGTATACTGTATATATAGTATATGTATATTGAAATGACGGGGTTGCTACCACCACATGCAACAACCAGTTGCAGAATTGCCAGTCTGCAGCTGGGTCCACCAGCCAAACCCATAACCAGGAAACAACGAAGAAGTAAGGAAATGCAGGAGCCACCCCTATCAATTCAATTCAATTCAAATTAATATAGAAAAGGTGGGTGAGGGTGAAAGAAGGGAAGTTTTTATTGGTTAAGTAGGAGAGACAGTGGTAAAAGTGAGAGCAAATAGAGTGTCGGGGCTTGATCCAACGTGCGTGAGTTGAGTATTGGGCTGGATCAGTATGGCTTGCCAAGAAGGGGGCTGGGAGGCTGCAAGATGAAGGCAGGAGGTGGTGGTGTTGATGGTGGTGGTGAAGAAGTCGATGGTGTTAATGTTGGTGTTTAACGAATTCTTCCATGTTGAATGTCTTTCTCGATCTTTTTGGGTTTTTCATGGAGCTCCTGATCTTGAACAGCTGACTTTGGAAGATCCTTAGACCTTCTACTTGCTCTGGAGTAAAAGATGGATCAGGGGTTGCTTCGGTGTCCCCCAAAATGGTTCTCCATAAAGGTGATTCAGGGGGGGGACGTCCTCTTGGTGCTGCATCCTTGACTCCTTCTTCCTCGATCGTCTCCACGTCGACTATTTCTCCTATTGTGGACACAGTGTACTCAGACGACGTGGAGGGGAGTGCCACCGGATGATCAATGGTGGCAGGTGCTGGAGTCGAGGCTGCTACTGGTCCGGTGATGTTGACTGCTGATGGAGGTGGCGATGCCGAGACTGCAGGAGGAGGTGGTGGAAGGCTGCTCCTATTGATTGGTTTGTAGATGTTCAGGCGTTTCCGTGGCTGCTGTCTTGGACGTTGTTGGAGAGCCTGTGGACGAGTGATTTTGGTGGAGTGCATGTTTGGGATGATAATAGAGGGCAAGTTGTTAGCTTGTTGGAGAGCAGGGAGATACACCCTTAGGAGGTTGATGTCCCCACCAGCAAGAGCAGTGGCTGTGGTGACAATGATTTTGATGATTGAGTCCTTGTCACAAGATGGCTGCTCTACTCTTGCCTTCTCCTTCCTCTTCCTGGCATGCACCGATCCCTTCACACAGTCACCCTTGGGTCCAGATATTCGATGTGCCTCCATTCCCTTCTTCCCCTTTTTGATGGTAAACTCTACCCTCTCTCCGTCACCAAGAGAGGGCAGAGCGTGGAGTGGATTGGGGCGAGATATGCTCCTTCTATGTACAAAGATGTCTCCTCCTTCCTGTTGGCTGATAAAGCCCATTCCCTTTGTGTAGTTAAACCATTTAACATGGCCAGCAAAGCAGGTGGGGGCTGCTGGAAGCATGATGGTTTTGGTGGTAAGGGATAGGTGGAGAGTTGTAGCCAATCAGGAGTACCCCTATCACCCACAGCCCCTCATTTTATATCACGCCAAACAGCAGTTATGAGCATGGGAAACTGTACCAGCCAACCATAGCCCTGCCTTCAAACGACACCAGCCAATGACAGGACAGCATTCCTTCCATCCCCAGATCTACAATGTGATGAAGCATTGTTTATGCAAGTTGAACACCAGCGGCCAGAAGCTTACAGATATAAATGAACCTGAGCAGGAGTACCAGTTATTCCGGTCCGGTAGATCCATTAACCTCCAGACAAGAAGCACTAATAGGCCAGCAATACATCAATATGTCTAAGAATCTGGAGGATGATGTAATCCTAAGAAGTAAGATTTCTCCCAGAATAGGATAAATAAATATTTTATATGATATAGATATGTTACCTAGTATAAAAGTACACCTATATATATTACCCAGCCATGTATACTATTAGTATTTAACCTCACAACTCCATCACAACGAATTCACAATACCCCTATTGCCACGAGACTATATAAACGAGAGTCAATAATTAAGTCAGATATTGCTTCAAAGATTTAGGAGGAAAGTATGCAAACCTCCACTGCGGTACTGTACTCAGCCTGAAAAGGACAAGATAGCTAACCACAGCGAAAGCTTGCCCCAGCCCTGCCCCCTGCAAGTGAAAGTGCTCGACCTATGGTGCCCTCTGACGACTGGAACCTGAAGTACTGTTCGAGTGTCACCCTACCCCCCTGAAGTGCTGCCCTAGAACCTACGCTCTACGTCGGCCAGCCCTGCTCTCTCACTACCCTCCAAACTTACCCTAAGTGTCTATGTGTATCTTGAGTTGTGATTATTGTTGTCGAGGTATAGGTTAAAATATGTGAATCGTGTAAACGTGTGATTATAAACAGATCTGTGCCCAAGATCATGTAATTGCATACCTGTTAATCCTTCTGAAATTAATAGTAATTCTTGTCTAAGATCCTATATTACTCCTGTTTAAATATCCTCTAGAACGTGTTACACATACGTTATATAATTGTGTTCCTTAATTTATCACGCCACGTACTCACAGATTTTCCTAATATATGTATTCTGTTATGTATGTTGTAAGTTGAAGTCGACGTGTATTTCGTGTCTTGATTCCCCTTTTTAATTCATAACTACTTACCTAGAACCTACGCCCAATTTCATATTTAATTTATCCCAGTGTACAACCTATCATTACCCAAGTTATTATACTTTCCAAGTCCCCCATTTCTCATACGATTACTTAATCGTTGTTGTGATTATTGTATGAACTAGTATTATCGTTCATGCGAGTATTGATGTAGATAATTTTGATTCTTATGATCTAGGAATTCTAGCATTGCATAGTCTCTTATCTAAATTTTCCATCATCTCGAATACACCACTTGTCAAGGTGAATTCTTCATAAGACTGTTAACCCGTTCAGATCTCTCGTTAATACCCTTCTGAGTATTTTCATAGTACAACTTCGTCTTGTGCGTCACTGTTATCATAATTAATATTTTGTTGATTAATTCCTTACGCTATTACCATTATAAGCGTTACCAAGACATCTACTAATTAATCACCTTTGATTGTTTAGACTTTGTTTTTATAGCCAGTTAGTATTTATTTGTCCTTACTTCAGTTACATATATATTAAGAACTTTACATTTGAATTCCTCGACCGAGGTCGTAATTATTGCATACGTTCGATTGAAGTGAATATACAGTTCAAACCATAAATTACCTAATTTGAGCTACATACATAGTAAATTGTGAAAATAAATAAGCAATACCTTACCCCAGTTTCATTGTATTATCTCTGAGAAGTTCATATTTACAAAAACTAGAATTGTATTTTCCAACCCCTCAGTAAAGTTATTGACCTGACACGCTAGCTGATTAAAGGTCGCATTTACCTGAAGAGTATTTACCTATCTCAAGCGCGCGCGCCCCACCTAGTACATCTCACTCACTGCTTGTGTATTTGTTTTTACTCTCAACTCATTCATTCTCTTGTATATCGAGAGTATTAATATTTATCTGTATTGCTGTTTCATTCAGTAAGACACTCGACCCGCATCATTATTAATATTAAGGGGAGGTATTTAGTTTCTTCCCTAGAACTCCATCAAGCTTAAAATTACACCCTCTAGACCCCCTTTCAAGATAAATTTTAAAATTTTCGGTAGAAAAATGTCCTGGCCGAAGGCTGGTTCCTCTCAAATTACAGGCTCGCTATCGCTCGCCAGGAAAGAATCGACACCTACAGTAAATGGCACGAAAGTTCTTAAAATTGACAGAAATGGGGCGAAAGTTCTTAAAATCGCCAAACTAAAGGGGGCGAGCGTCTTAAAATCTAAAAAGCAATGGGGCTAAACATGAGAGAGAAAGGGGTCCAGAAAAAAATCCCTCATGTGGAAATCTCCCCTTAAGGGTTGATACTATAGGTCACGTGTTTATTTAATTGCATATTTCCTGTTTTGTTTATTACCAACACTGAATAATTATTGATCTCATCTTGGTCTATTCAGCTATTATACATTCGCCTTTTACCTTATAATTCCCATAATTATTAAGGTAATATTCTAGCCTGAATTATCCATATAAACCAAGCCTATAAGTGAAGATATATTTCTATGCCTTTGAATAAACTTGTGTGTATAACTCTCCTGTGTGTTGTCATTGAGTTCTGTAGTACCTAGTTGAATACTTATTGTGATCTTAACCTCTGAAGTGCGCACGGGGGTAATTGAAAACCTCCCC
>JBAKBP010018336.1:0-35000 GCA_037953745.1 Lithodes maja | reverse complement strand
CTCTCTCTCTCTCTCTCCATCCCTTTTTGAGTTACAGATGTTAGTGTTCAAAATGTCTGGCCTACCTATTTGAAAGAGAGTATACAGCCCTTGTTTGGTGGGCCCTCACAAATAGATGGGGTCAAGCCACATTAATATCTACCTGTGTGGTCTGAGTATCTGTGTAACTCTCTCTTTCTTCTTTGTGTTCTTCTCTGCTATCCCTTACTCTCATCTTCCCATACAATTGGGTTGATCTTCTAGAATTACAGTTCGGACCACCTCGCTGGGATCGCAAGGTCTCTGTGGGTAATGTATCTATGGAAATCTATGTAATTCCCATCCACCGCCGCCCATTTTCCATACCCTTCCCCCCCCCCCCCCCCCCTTCATGCCATAAACGAACACGCACGGATTCATAAGTGTATTACCGGATTTCACAAGAGGGGTTCGAATCCTGACTCGGGGCTTCACGACAAGGGGTTGTAGAGTAGTGCTGGCCAACACGAAATAGGAAGAAAACTATTGCCTGGAATCCCGAAAATGGAAACAGTTTGGCAATAGAATAATGAACAAGGGAGGTTATTGGAGGCTGAAAATGATTGGGCAACGAGAGAGAGAGCTACATAGAGCTACATAGATACACAGACCACACAGACCTCAAGGTCCTTACTAGGCAGTCTGGCCTTACAAACTATATATGTATATAAATATATATATATATATATATATATATATATATATATACAGAGAGAGAGAGAGAGAGAGAGAGCAGGAATGGACTTCACAATTAAGTTAATGTACAGTTGATATATATACTGTATAATTTATAGTATGAGGTGAAGTATAACACTATCTCTACGATTGTCATTATTTTGTGTGTTATACCAGAGACAAGGGTGATTGAAACTAACTAGAATATCCTTCACTGGAGCGATATCCTGCTTTCTTCTTATCTGACCAACGAGAGACGATTTTTTTCAGCGCAGGAATGGCGTCTTGTACACTCGGATGCCCTATAGTCTCTAGCCCACTCATAAATATTCGTAAGAAGTTAAGAACCTCCCTTACTTCTGGCTAGGTTCATTCAGGTTAGGGTGGGGTTAACCCTTTGAGTCCCAGTGACGTGTGTTATATTATATTCTAGCTATATTTAGGCCGGCTCCTATTAAATTACATGCTCGCTATCGGTCGCCAGGATAAAAATCGACACCTAAATGACACGAAAGGTCTTGAAATTTACACAAAAAGGGGGCGAAAGTTCTTAAAATTGCCAAACTAATGGGGCGAAAGCATTAACATATCAAAAGCAATGTGGCTAAGCATGAGGGAGGAAGGGATCAAGAGAAAAAAAAAAAAAAAACTCTCCCAAATAATCTCCCTTTATAAGACATGCTTTGGGGGGGGGGGGGGGGGGGCTGGCGTGACAACGGTGAATATCCCTTTACTCCCTCCCAAGATTACGAGCCTCCTTGGTAAATATTCAGAGACAAATAATTCTTCTTCTTCTTCTTCTTCTTCTTTGGTGAGTGGGGAGGACCCTTCTTCTTTGCTATCCTTTTCTCTACCTCGCAGTCAATAGATTAATACTGTTAGATATCCAAACTGCCCCGTAAGGACAAATAGGTCTGTTGCAGTTTGTTCTCCTTTGTACTCTCTACCTAGTAGTTAGTAGCTTAGCAGTGTAGATATTCAAACTGCCCCGTAAGGACCCATAGGCCTGTTGCAGTTTGAAAATCCTTTGCATTTCTTTTTATTCCTTGTATTCTTTGTATCCTTTGCATTCCTTCTTCTTCTTCGTCAGCCGTATTTCTCCTTCCTTCTTCTTCTTCTTCTTCTTCTTCTTCTTCTTCTTCCTCCTCTTCTTCTTCTTCTTCTTCTTCTTCTTCTTCTTCTTCTTCTTCTTCTTCTTTTTCCTCCTCCTCCTCCTGTATTCCTTTGCATTCCTTTGTATTCCCTCATATTCCTTCGTATTCCCTTGTAACCTTTGTATTCCCTCATATTCCTTCGTATTCCCTTGTAACCTTTGTGTTCCTCCTCTTCCTCCTGTATTCCTTTTCCTCCTCATGCACCTTCTTCGTCAGCCGTATTTCGCCTACTATTCCCTTCCATGCCCCCCCCCCCCCCCTACCCCCAGCAAGCGGAGACAATGGCATGCTTGCAATTGCCTCCTGTCACGATTTCCGAGTTGTTGGTGGTAAATGCTCCATGGCGTCGTGCTTGCAACCCCCTGGCCATTGCTGCACAGTGGTGGTAAATGCTCCATGGCGTCGTGCTTGCAACCCCCTGGCCATTGCTGCACAGAGGAAGCCCTTTAACCCTAGCTCTGCCGAAGTTTTGGGGGCGATGGCGATTAGTTTGTTGAAGTGTTATGGACGGTTTGGTTTGCCTTTGCCATTTTCCATCAATGTATCTTTAGTTGCCCGCTAGACTTCTACTTCGACTTCGACTATCTCTCTCTCTCTTTATATATATACCACCCCCCAGGACACCTTCAAGCTACATTAAACATAACACAAATCTGGTGGAAACTGTCCTGGCTGAAGGCCGAATTCCCCTAAATTGCAAGCTCGGTATCATTCGCCCAGAAATATGAAGTCGACACCTGCATGGGGTGAATCGTCCTAAAATTGCCAAGCCAATTTGGCGAGATATCTTATAACCTCAAACCTAATGAAACAAGCGAAACCGAAAAAATTCCCCCTTAGTTAGATAGGGTTAAGTTAAACAACCTATTTCATTGTATTTTGTCGATGGAGGACGTACCCCCTTCACTACAGGCGACGTCCTTTTCATTATACACTGGCAACTACTAGACGATTATATTCATTATACACTGGCAACTACTAGACGATTATATTCATTATACACTGGCAACTACTAGACGATTATATTCATTATACACTGGCAACTACTAGACGATTATATTCATTATACACTGGCAACTACTAGACGATTATATTCAGGTTAAAAAGGGCGGCTACCGATTAAAAGGTTACAGACTCAATCTCAATTAATCCTTTTAGCTATCATATGTCATTCCTAAGCTTCATAAAAGCGTCTAAATGTAGCTGGAAAAAAACCCATCACCGGCACTGAAAGGGATAATAATAATAATAATAATAATAATACTCCCTTGAATGCTACACCTCCTACCTAAATAACGTAAGATTGTTATAGGGGGCCCACCTCGCTTTTTTTTCTTCTCCCTCTCTCTTTGGCTTGTATCCATTCGGCCCCATTCAGCCTACTGTTTTAAGACTTTTACCCTCATCCAGGTGTCAATATTTTCCAGGCGAGTGGTAGCGAGCCAGCATATTTATGTTTTTTGTTTTGAGAGCAAGCTAGATTTGTACATTATTCGATAGAAAAATTTCTCCAGCGAAGCCGGATTTCTCCATACAATGCTGGCTCGCTGTCGCTCGCCAGGAAGGTATCGACACCTGGATGGGGAAAAACGTCTTAAAACAGTTGGCTGAATGGGTCCGCATGGATACAAGCCAGAGCAAGAGAGAAAAGGAGAGCATGAGAAAAAAAAAAACAGGTGACCCCCCCTTAAGGTAGCAAATATAATGTGAAAAGTAAACAGCATTGCACCTTTGTTTTCCCTCTGATATAATTAATATATTTTACATTATATCTTGGCTATTAGTCGACTGTTTTATCCAGCTAAGGAAGGGCCTCTGCAATGTCAATGTAATACAAACTTCTAAAGGGAGTTTCCAATATGGCCTCAATATGAATATAACACGGAACCTTTGATGAGAGTTAGAGCTGGAGAGGTTTAGCACTACACCCTGTTCCAAATTAGTAGTCCATAAATCGTGACCCCTATTCTCGTAGCTCAAAAAGAACTAGAGCAAATGGGCTGTACATTTCCACACCTGCTCCCTGGCTGACCCTTCCCAACTGGTAGAAATATTAGCTCGATTATTCTAGTTATTTGTGAGTTATAGAGGGCATTGTTCAAGAGTTATGGCCTACTTACTTGGAATAGGGTAGAGTATATGTGAAACAAATTATAATATAAGATCTGCTCTACCTGGAACAAGCTCACCTCGAGTGTATAAGTATTTCATCAGCCAATTAGAGAGTTTACAGTATTTTGCAGTTCATGACTGTGACCTGTTGTACGGTCGCGCTAATAAGTGAATACTCGGCACCATGTATGTTTTGATCAATAATTGGTATCGGCAATATCGAAGCTTCATTTCTTCATATCGAGTGAAATATACAAACATGTTCCTACACTTACCCACCCTATTCAACATCTGACAGACATTAATACAGCACAGAGAAAGCCAAACGTAATGACAGCTGGGACATGACTTATTAGCGCGACTGTACAACCACTGACAAATGTTCGTGAGTTCTTGCGATATTTTTTGTGCAGATATATCCATTTATATTGATATTATTTTTATTAATCTCACCACCACACCCCCAATGAAATGAATTAAAGTATATATGATCCACCGGGATTCGAACCCGGGTTATCACACACATATTTTTGCCACCTTAACCATTACACCACCAGGACGGTTAAAGGTTTATGCACACGCCTACGACTTATTATCCATTCTCGAATACTGGATATTAATCTAATCATGTTCATATTCCCAACCGCACTATGGTAGCCTACTGTTTAAGTGAGAGGAAAGAATATTCATGGGGCACAGATCATATAGACCGGCCTCTCGAAGAAATATCCCTAAACCTACTAATAATATTATTTTTATTAATCTCACCACCACACCCCCAATGAAATTAATTAAAGTATATATGATCCACCGGGATTCGAACCCGGGTTATCACACACATATTTTTGCCACCTTAACCATTACACCACCAGGACGGTTATTCAGATCAAATCAGCTATATAATAATAAATACATAATATGTATTCATTATTATTATACTGCAGGTGATTCGATCTGAACATCAATCAAAATGGATATATGTGGTTAAGGGAAGATGGTAGTTTGTTTTTCTTCATGCGCTTGGAGACAGGTTTACAATTGATACTACCAACGATAATATACAGAAAACATACAATTGATGCTACCAACGATAATATACAGAAAACATACAATTGATACTACCAACGATAATATACAGAAAACATACGATTGATACTACCAACGATAATATACAGAAAACATACAATTGATGCTACCAACGATAATATACAGAAAACATACAATTGATACTACCAACGATTATATACAGAAAACATACAATTGATACTACCAACGATAATATGCAGAAAACATACAATTGATACTACCAACGATAATATACAGAAAACTTACAATTGATACTACCAACGATAATATACAGAAAACATACAATTGATGCTACCAACGATAATATACAGAAAACATACAATTGATTCTACCAACGATAATATACAGAAAACATACAATTGATACTACCAACGATAATATACAGAAAACTTACAATTGATACTACCAACGATAATATACATAAAACATACAATTGATACTACCAACGATAATATACAGAAAACTTACAATTGATACTACCAACGATAATATACAGAAAACATACAATTGATACTACCAACGATAATATACAGAACACATACAATTAATACTACCAACGATAATTGTGACGTTAACCACTCCGTTAGAACCGCATGGCTTGTCCTACAGTGACTCACTAGGATCGCCAGGGCAGTGGATGGGGCTACAGTTTATGTATTAGAGTGTGCTTTATTTCATATGAAAGCTCGTGTCATGGGCAGTCCAGAAAGGCTCTTTGTTTTCGCCCATGTCAAGGCTTTATATATTTAATTGTAAAGTATATGTTTTGTCATTAACTAGTAATGATAGGATCTGGGAGAGAGAGAGGGAGTAGAACAGAGTGAGAGGGGGCGCGCAGTGTTTTTTGTCCCGCTCGATGACGTCACGGCTGGCTGCCTCGCGGGGGTTGGTGGAGGGAGGTCCTTACCATGCTGTGAGCTCTTGTTAGTGGCCAGATCACTTGTAACCTCTGGTTTCCCACGCGGCTCGAACTAGTGCGAGTATATATACTGGTTCCTCGCCACTCTCTCCCTCAGATCTGGTTTCTAGAACGCATCCATCTTTATCCCTTGCAACCTGTCCCCACTCTGCACCTGAGAATCTTTTCCTCTGCCTACCTCTCTCTTTTTTCATATCTTTCACCACCTTTTATTAAGATTATACCCCCTCTGGTTAACTCTGCAAAATCAGCTTCATGCTGGCCAGTTGTATTGTGTGTTAAGGTCTGATATAACCTGTGTATGTTAGTTGTTAAGATAAGTGGATCACGAAGCATTGGTTGGCTTTCATATTACTGCTTCCTTTAGTTATTAATGTTCTGCTGGATTAGATAATGCTAGACTAGGAGTCTGATATAATAGGTATTGTTTCCTATGAGTACTGGCTTTAGTTAAAAGCGGCACGACATACCTGAGAACTGGAGTTGATTGAGTAAATTCTAGTCTGTGTGCCATTGAGAGTAGAGCATGCACGAATGAGGGCTTTTTGCCTATACCATTCTGCACTGTTCTAGTCTCGATTGTTTGTCTTTGAGGTACGCCAGGAGAACGCTTAATACTTCGGTATTAAGGTTTCTCAAGAGAGCTACCCTTCATTATAACGTAATATTTGACGCACAGACTTGAGATTTGCACTAGGCTATGCAGCATGCCATGCGCACCAGTATCTCGTATCATTGACTCTAGCTAGACTTTATCAATCATAGTAGACATTAAGTATATTAACCTAATTACTCTTTTTATGCATACCCATTTATGATTACACAAGCATTTCGCAGCCTAGTTTGATGTATTGAGACACAAACGACTTAGGCTCTTTTTGTTGATAGGAATACTGCATTGTGGCGATTATTATTAGTGTTGTAGTGTTTAGGATATTCTTGGCTCCGACGGCATTATATATTCTGCCTTTTTGTGTGCATAGCTTGCACGAGCATTGTTCCACTGCCTGCCTTTTTGGGTTCCATTTCCGATACGAGCATCTTTATAACATCTAACATTTAAAGAAGATTCCTTGTTAGTGTTGAAGGACTTTAGTGCACTTTCTTTCATGCAGGAGTGCCTGACATTTATTGATTAAAGTAACGTAAGCTGTAAGCTGTGGAGTGAGGAGAAGAGGGAGGGGAGTGAAAGGTACAGCATGGTGGACAGAAGAGGTAAGAATAGCTGTGGAAGAAAAGTAGAAAAGCATATAGAGAGTGGTTGGGTAGTAGAGGGAATGAAGATTCCGAGAGACAGAAACGAGCGAGGTACGTGGAGAGTAAGAGGGTGGTGAAGAGAGTAGTGAAGGAAAGTAAGAGAAGAGTAGATGAGGAATTTGGAAGGAATCTGAGTGTAAAATGGAGGGAGAGTAAGAAACTGTTTTGGAACGAAGTCAAGAAAGTTAGGGAAGGTAGCAAGGGAAACAGTAAGGGTGTGAAAGATAAGAATGGGAGAATGCTAGCCGAGAAGCAAGAGAGAGTCGAAAGATGGAGGGAGTACTTCAGTGAGTTGCTAAATGAAAGGAATGAAGAGCCAGCAAACATAGCTGGATATGGTATGGGAGGGAGAAGAAGAGAAGTAGTGGAGGAGGAGGTGGGGATCAGGAGGTCAGAAGTGTGGGAAACCATGAAAAGAGTGAAGTTGGGGAAAGCACCAGGAACAGATGGAGTGTGTGGGGAAATGTTGAGGTATGGTGGTGAGATAGTGATAGAATGGGTATGGAAAATGTGCAAACTAGCATGGGAGAAGGGGTGTGCACCCGATGACTGGAAGACTGGCATAATAGTCCCCCTATATAAAGGGCAAAGGGGAAAGAGGAGTGTGTGGTAACCACCGAGGAATATGTCTTCTAAGCGTAGTAGGGAAGGTATACAGTAGGGTAGTGATTGAGAGAGTGAGAATGAGAACGGAGAAATGGATAGGCGACGAGCAGGGAGGCTTTAGGAAGGGAAGAAGATGTGTAGATCAGATTTTTACCCTGAATTGTGTTGTGGAGAAGTATCTGGAGAAGAAACAAAAGGTGTATGTTGCCTTTATGGACTTGGAGAAGGCATATGACAGAGTGGATAGAGAAGGTTTGTGGAAAGTACTTAGAATATACGGAGTAGAGGGCAAGTTGCTGAAAGCAGTGAAGAGCATGTATGAGGGTGCAAAGGCGGCAGTACGTGTGGAGAATGAGCAGAGCGAGTTCTTTGACCTGAATGTTGGTTTGAAACAGGGGTGTGTGATGTCCCCGTGGTTGTTTACTGTATATATGGATGGAGTTATGAAAGAAATACTATCAAGAGCAGTGGATGTTGGTGTATCGCTGAAAAGGGAGGGAATTGAGTGGAAGCTACCTATACTGCTGTTTGCGGATGATACAGTTCTGATGAGTGATAATGAATGGGAGTTGCAGGGTCTGGTAAATGAGTTTGGAACAGTGTGCGAAAAACGGAATTTGAAGGTAAATACGGGGAAGAGCAAGGTTATGGTCTTCGAAAGGGGTGAAGTCACAGAGTGTGAGGTGAAGCTGAACGGTCAGGCTATGGAGATCGTCAACTCTTTTAAGTATCTGGGCAGTGTGTTGAGTAAAGATGGGACTATGGATGAAGAGGTGCGGGAGAGGGTACAACAGGGGAAGAGGGTTGTAGGAACGCTAAAAGCAGTAACAAGAAATAGGGTGGTCAGTATGGAAGTGAAGAAGTCCTTGCATGACAGTGTGGTAATCCCGACACTGACTTACGGAAGCGAAGCATGGACGTTGGTTGAGAGACTCAGACCAAGAGTGAGAGCAGTGGAAATGAATTACTTAAGGAGTGCGTGCGGAATTACATGGAGGGATAGACAGACTAATGAGGAAGTAAGAAGGAGGTGTGGTGTGGAGGTAGATGTGCTGGAAAGTGTGAAAAGGAACAACTTGAGATGGTTCGGCCATATGGAACGTATGGAAAGCGAGAGAATGACTAAGAGGGTGTACGAGAGCGAGGTGGAGGGACAGAGGGGGAGAGGTAGACCGAATATGAGGTGGAAGGATGGAGTGAGGAACTACATGAATGAAGGCGGTGCTGGTTGGGGGGAGGGGCGTCGACTGACTGGGGACAGAGGTGCATGGGGGTGGTTCGTTCGTGGCCACCCCTTCGGGGATCACGGCGTCAGGCAATAGATAGATAGAAGCTGTAACTTCTCTTACCACCTTACTTTGTATACCATAACCAAGCACCTTCGGTTATAGGTAGTAATAGGCTGTTTTCACATAACATTAAGCCTAGAGTAGATGCACATTTATTGAGAGTTTGATAGCCTATTATTGCATATAGAACTCTGTAGAGTATTTGTGTTCTTTGTTCACTGGGAATATACTTCAGAGGTTGGAGCTAGCGCTTTCCGTTGTAACATTTATGCCATTACTAGTCCAATGAATAAGAGCCCTGATATATTTGAACCCCAGTCGTAACAAATGGCGACCTTACCTAGGATTTGGTGAACCTACATTTATTAGCAGGGAACATTTGTTGTTTTGGAGAATATTTTGCGGGGATCAGCAAGAATAATTTTTTTTTTTTTTTTTGCAACATAGTATAGCCCTTGAGTATTTCCGAGAATTTTTGTGTGTATATTGAGGTATAAGAGTTTGGGGTGCTTCTTTTCTGAATATTGTGGTGAGAAATTTTTGTGAGCATCATGTCTTATACCGGATCAGAGGAGAATGGAGACACAGTACGTAATGTCGAGACTGAGGAACAGCAGTATGATGAAAGGGTTAATCGGGTGAACTGTGAGGAGGATGCTAGGATATTTTTGCAATGGCCTGTTACTGCCGAGCGGTTGGAGGGTATGGAGCGGTACGGTCTTCAATGCCTGGCCACAGCTATCGGTCATGCGGGTACTAGCGGCATGACCAGGGATAACTTGATAACGTGTGTACTGGGCAGGGTGACTGGTGAGCGAGATGGGTTGAGTGCTCAGAGCCCTTCGGCCATGCTTCCCCTACACTCGACTCCCAGCCATCCCAGTAGTTTGCCGACCCCGGGTACGCTTCCGCAGTTGGGTGGTGACTGGCAGGGTGGGTTGCCCCTGGGGGGACCACCGGTAATTTCAAACATTGTAGCACCTTCACTTCCTCCAGGGTTAACTCCAGAATTATTGCTTCAGCTCGAATTAGCTAAGATCCAGCAGCAAATAGAATTAGCCAAGATAGAAGAGAGAAAAACTATCAGTCAGCAGTCTCAGCACATAGAGCTAGCAAAAATCCAAGCGGATTTAGAGTCGACTAGGTACTGTGCCGACATGGACGTAGAGAAGTCGCGAGTAGAGGCAACGGGACAGCGACTTGGGGCTGGTAACCGTGTTCATGATCAATCTCTCTCGCACTTATTGAAACTGGTTCCGGTGTTTGATGAGAGTAGTGTAACAGAATTTTTCACACGCTTTGAGAAGAAGTGCCAGGAACACCAGTGGCCAGAGAATAAATGGGCAGCACTTGTATCCTCTAGATTAATAGGCAAGGGTCTTAAAGCCTACGATGCGTTACCTTTGGAGTTATGTATTGTGTACGAGGATCTCAAGGAGGCTGTCCTGAGGGCTTACGAATTGCAACCAGAAACGTACCGTTTGAAGTTCCGGGGTGTAACTAAGGGAAGAGATAGCACCTTTTTGGAACACGCCCGGGACTTGTCCGATGCTATGGGAAACTGGCTCCGATCTGAGAAGGCCACAACATTTGATGAAATTAAGCAGTTAATGATGTTGGAGCAGTTCTTTAAGAGCACGGGCGGTGATCTAACTTTGAACTTGAAGGAGAAAAACCCAAGAACTCTAGTCGAAGCAGCAGAAATGGCTGATCGACGGCTGTCGTTGATTCGGGGTTGCGGGTCCTCACAGAAGTACGATGTAGGTACTAAGGACCGTTATCCTCCCCCTCCCCGTAACAATGACACATTTAAACAGAAGAGCCATGAAACTAAAACTGAATCCAAACCTTACACCACACCGTATGTGAAAAGTCAGGGGCCTTTTACATCACAGTATAAGCCGAAACCAAAATTTATGTGTTTTAGTTGCCACCAGGAGGGTCATAAGGCAAATGAGTGCCCTAGTCGACCTCCTCCGGCAGCCGTGTCTTTTGCTCACGGCATTGGAGTGTTCAAGAGGACATCAGAGTTTGTTAGAGGCATTTCTTCCGAGGTAAATACACTGCCAGTGCAGAAGGATCCGGAAGGCTTATTCCCTGTCCGTGATGCCTTTAGTGACCACAGGGGACTCGGTTGTGTGGAGTGGGGGGGTAGAAGACATGAGGTGAGAATTTTGCGTGACACTGGGGCATCGCAAACACTGTTGAGAAATTTCACTGGTAAACCTGTCAATACGGCGCGGGTGGTTGTGGTTCAGGGAGTTAATGCGACAAGGTCATACCCGCTTGTGAGAATGAAGGTGGAAGTTGATGGTGTGACTCGTGACCTGGATGTGGGAATTGTGGAGAAGTTACCTGTTGGGGGCGTCGACCTCCTTCTCGGCAACGACTTTGCGGGGCCTACTTCTGAGGCTCCACCCTTGGTCGTTGCCGAGAAGCTGGCCGACGTGAGTAGGGAGGAGCAGGAGTGGGTTGAGAAGTGTCCGGTGCAGCCTATGGCATGTGTTGTCACCGGAGATCCTGCATCCAGGGAGTCCCATTCTGGTCAACAATCTTTAGATCAGCGGAGGAAGGGTACCGAGAAGGGGTTGAAAGTTGATGCGGTTGAGAGTTTAGTATCAGCGGACATTCTCGGGGACTCAGTATTAGGACCAAATATCGAGTCTGAAGAAGACCCAGTAACTGTTGTGGAAAAGGCAGAGGATGGGCTTAAAAAGACGATGAAACAGCAACGGTATGCAGAGAGAGAGCAACGGGAGGCCAAACTTAATGTAGGAGGGGGGCATGAGTTGTTTCGCAAACACTTGGATAGGCTTGCTCCTTCGGACATTCGTAAGTTGCAATTGGAAGACCCGGAGGTTCTTGAATGTGGTACCGGTGCTGTCGAGTTGAAGGAGGACAGTGTTGCACAGTCGGGAGGTGTGGCAACAAGGTACCCTGACGCGTACCCTATGAGAAATGGGTCGGCGAAGACGGTGGTCCGAAGCTTGCTAGTGTATTTTTCCCGGTATGGTTACCCGCAGGTTTTGTTTGCTGTGTGGGAGGTACCTGGGGAGAGTTTGGGATTCGGCCCTGATGAGCTCGTCTTTGGACACCGTGTCAGAGGGCCTCTCCATATGGTTGAAGAAGTATGGGAGGGCGCAGAAAAACCTTGTTCTATGCCCAAGTGTGTCCTCAACAGTCGAGAACGGATGTTGCGCAGTCTGGTGTTGGCTGGCCGTAATTTGACTAGCTCTCAGGCCCTCATGAAGGACAGGTACGACCTCAAGGTTGAACTCAGGGAGTTTCACGTGGGTCAGGAGGTGTTGACTCTACTGCCCCTTGTAGGTCACCCCTTATCCGCGAAGTACACTGGTCCTTATAGGGTGGTGGAGGAGCTATCGGACCTGGTTTACTTGGTAGCCACTCCAGACAGACGGAAGCGCAATCAGTTATGTCATGTTAATCCCATGAAGGAGTATGGGAGGCACCCCCCTGAGCCTCTCACTGTGCCTGTGATGACGTTTAGCAGTCAAGGTGGAGAAGGAGAACGGGACAGTCAAGCTCAGGTGGAGGATAACTGGAAGGATAAGAAGTTCAATTGGGCGCCTGAGTGTGAGAAGGTGTTTAGAGAAGTAAAACACCTGTTGTGCACTCACCCGATCCTCAGGGCCCCTGACTTTAGCCTACCTTTCCAACTAGCAACGGAGGCTAGTGGTGTGGGGGCTGGTGCCGTCCTTGTGGAAAAGGACGATGATGGGCTGGAGCATCCTGTTAGTTTCTGCTCGGAGAAGTACAATTCGGCCCAGGGGAGCTGCTCTGTTGTCGAGGAGGAGCTGCTGGCGGTTGTACTTGCTCTGAGGCATTTCGAGGTCTGTGTTCCAGCCTATGGTCCGGTCGTTGTAGCATACCCAGATCATCACCCTCTCAAGTTCTTGGACCAGTTTCACAATCGGAATATGAGGCTGACCAGGTGGTCACTAAGGTTATTGGTATATAACCTGGACATACGCCATATTGCCGGTTGTGACAACGTGGTTGCAGATGGTCGTTCAAGGGTATATGATCCTGGGTAGATTGACACACGGGTAGCCTCCTGCTTTACTTTGAATAGTATTTTGCGCTTGGTGCTTGTTGGCTCGCGGTTGTAGCCCAGCGTATTGGGTCGTAAAGCAGGAGTCGATCGTTTGGTATAGCAGAAAAAACTAGGCTTGCCCCTATAGTGCAGCCGAAATAAACAAATTAAAAACATAAAAAATCAAATAAAAAAAAACTTTCTTTGATAGTTGAATTTTTTCAGTATGTTATAGCAGCAATTCTGAGTTGCACTCAGAATGCTGGGCTAGAGAAGCTCGCTCTTGAGGAGCATAACTACATATAATTTAACCTATTGTGATGGGAGGGTTATAATTTTGAAAACAAATGTTTTGCTGAAGAACTGTGCCAGATATTTTACTGCCGCTGGGTGATGGGAAGTGGAGATATAGCATGGGTTCTAACCATCAGATTTTTGTGAGCCTTGGGGCCTCTGAGAAAAATCTTGGGGGGGGTGTGACGTTAACCACTCCGTTAGAACCGAATGGCTTGTCCTACAGTGACTCACTAGGATCGCCAGGGCAGTGGATGGGGCTACAGTTTATGTATTAGAGTGTGCTTTATTTCATATGAAAGCTCGTGTCATGGGCAGTCCAGAAAGGCTCTTTGTTTTCGCCCATGTCAAGGCTTTATATATTTAATTGTAAAGTATATGTTTTGTCATTAACTAGTAATGATAGGATCTGGGAGAGAGAGAGGGAGTAGAACAGAGTGAGAGGGGGCGCGCAGTGTTTTTTGTCCCGCTCGATGACGTCACGGCTGGCTGCCTCGCGGGGGTTGGTGGAGGGAGGTCCTTACCATGCTGTGAGCTCTTGTTAGTGGCCAGATCACTTGTAACCGCTGGTTTCCCACGCGGCTCGAACTAGTGCGAGTATATATACTGGTTCCTCGCCACTCTCTCCCTCAGATCTGGTTTCTAGAACTCATCCATCTTTATCCCTTGCAACCTGTCCCCGCTCTGCACCTGAGAATCTTTTCCTCTGCCTACCTCTCTCTTTTTTCATATCTTTCACCACCTTTTATTAAGATTATACGCCCTCTGGTTAACTCTGCAAAATCAGCTTCATGCTGGCCAGTTGTATTGTGTGTTAAGGTCTGATATAACCTGTGTATGTTAGTTGTTAAGATAAGTGGATCACGAAGCATTGGTTGGCTTTCATATTGCTGCTTCCTTTAGTTATTAATGTTCTGCTGGATTAGATAATGCTAGACTAAGAGTCTGATATAATAGGTATTGTTTCCTATGAGTGCTGGCTTTAGTTAAAAGCGGCACGACATACCTGAGAACTGGAGTTGATTAAGTAAATTCTAGTCTGTGTGCCATTGAGAGTAGAGCATGCACGAATGAGGGCTTTTTGCCTATACCATTCTGCACTGTTCTAGTCTCGATTGTTTGTCTTTGAGGTACGCCAGGAGAACGCTTAATACTTCGGTATTAAGGTTTCTCAAGAGAGCTACCCTTCATTATAACGTAATATTTGACGCACAGACTTGAGATTTGCACTAGGCTATGCAGCATGCCATGCGCACCAGTATCTCGTATCATTGACTCTAGCTAGACTCTATCAATCATAGTAGACATTAAGTATATTAACCTAATTACTCTTTTTATGCATACCCATTTATGATTACACAAGCATTTCGCAGCCTAGTTTGATGTATTGAGACACAAACGACTTAGGCTCTTTTTGTTGATAGGAATACTGCATTGTGGCGATTATTATTAGTGTTGTAGTGTTTAGGATATTCTTGGCTCCGACGGCATTATATATTCTGCCTTTTTGTGTGCATAGCCTGCACGAGCATTGTTCCACTGCCTGCCTTTTTGGGTTCCATTTCCGATACGAGCATCTTTATAACATCTAACATTTAAAGAAGATTCCTTGTTAGTGTTGAAGGACTTTAGTGCACTTTCTTTCATGCAGGAGTGCCTGACATTTATTGATTAAAGTAACGTAAGCTGTAACTTCTCTTACCACCTTACTTTGTATACCATAACCAAGCACCTTCGGTTATAGGTAGTAATAGGCTGTTTTCACATAACATTAAGCCTAGAGTAGACGCACATTTATTGAGAGTTTGATAGCCTATTATTGCATATAGAACTCTGTAGAGTATTTGTATTCTTTGTTCACTGGGAATATACTTCAGAGGTTGGAGCTAGCGCTTTCCGTTGTAACATTTATGCCATTACTAGTCCAATGAATAAGAGCCCTGATATATTTGAACCCCAGTCGTAACATAATATACAGAAATCATACAATTGATACTACCAACGATAATATACAGAAAACATACAATTGATACTACCAACGATAATATACAGAAAACATACAATTGATGCTACCAACGAAAATATACAGAAAACATACAATTGATACAACCAACGATAATATACAGAAAACATACAATTGATACTACCAACGATAATATACAGAAAACATACAATTGATTCTACCAACGATAATATACAGAAAACATACAATTGATACTACCAACGATAATATACAGAAAACATACAATTGATACTACCAACGATAATATACAGACACCATACAATTGATACTACCAACGATAATATACAGAAAACATACAATTGATACTACCAACGATAATATACAGAAAACATACAATTGATACTACCAACGATAATATACAGAAAGCATACAATTGATGCTACCAACGATAATTACATAAAACATACAATTGATACTACCAACGATAATATACAGAAAACATACAATTGATACAACCAACGATAATATACAGAAAACATACAATTGATACTACCAACGATAATATACAGAAAACATACAATTGATTCTACCAACGATAATATACAGAAAACCTACAATTGATACTACCAACGATAATATACAGAAAACATACAATTGATACTACCAACGATAATATACAGAAACCATACAATTGATACTACCAACGATAATATACAGAAAACATACAATTGATACTACCAACGATAATATACAGAAAACATACAATTGATTCTACCAACGATAATATACAGAAAACATACAATTGATGCTACCAACGATAATATACATAAAACATACAATTGATACTACCAACGATAATATACAGAAAACATACAATTGATACAACCAACGATAATATACAGAAAACATACAATTGATACTACCAACGATAATATACAGAAAACATACAATTGATACTACCAACGATAATATACAGAAAACATACAATTGATACTACCAACGATAATATACAGAAACCATACAATTGATACTACCAACGATAATATACAGAAAACATACAATTGATACTACCAACGATAATATACAGAAAACATACAATTGATACTACCAACGATAATATACAGAAAACATACAATTGATACTACCAACGATAATATACAGAAAACATACAATTGATACTACTAACGATAATATACAGAAAACATACAATTGATACAACCAACGATAATATACAGAAAACATACAATTGATACTACCAACGATAATATACAGAAAACATACAATTGATTCTACCAACGATAATATACAGAAAACATACAATTGAAACTACCAACGATAAAATACAGAAAACATACAATTGATACTACCAACGATAATATACAGAAACCATACAATTGATACTACCAACGATAATATACAGAAAACATACAATTGATTCTACCAACGATAATATACAGAAAACATACAATTGATACTACCAACGATAATATACAGAAAACATACAATTGATACTACCAACGATAATATACAGAAAACATACAATTGGTGCTACCAACGATAATATACAGAAAACATACAATTGATGCTACCAACGATAATATACAGAAAACATACAATTGATGCTATCAACGATAATATACAGAAAACATACAATTGATACTACCAACGATAATATACAGAAAACTTACAATTGATGCTACCAACGATAATATACAGAAAACATACAATTGATACAACCAACGATAATATACAGAAAACATACAATTGATACTACCAACGATAATATACAGAAAACTTACAATTGATACTACCAACGATAATATACAGAAAACATACAATTGATACTACCAACGATAATATACAGAAAACATACAATTGATACTACCAACGATAATATACAGAAAACATACAATTGATACTACCAACGATAATATACAGAAAACATACAATTGATACTACCAACGATAATATACAGAAAACATACAATTGATACTACCAACGATAATATACAGAAAACATACAATTGATACTACCAACGATAATATACAGAAAACATTCAATTTATACTGCCAACGATAATATACAGAAAACTTACAATTGATACTACCAACGATAATATACAGAAAACATACAATTGATACTACCAACGATAATATACAGAAAATATACAATTGATACTACCAACGATAATATACAGAAAACTTACAATTGATACTACCAACGATAATATACAGAAAACATACAATTGATACTACCAACGATAATATACAGAAAACATACAATTGATACTACCAACGATAATATACAGAAAACTTACAATTGATACTACCAACGATAATATACAGAAAACTTACAATTGATACTACCAACGATAATATACAGAAAACATACAATTGATACTACCAACGATAATATACAGAAAACATACAATTGATACAACCAACGATAATATACAGAAAACATACAATTGATACTACCAACGATAATATACAGAAAACATACAAACACAGATTAATTAAATTATTGTTTCAGTCAGTGAGGTACAATATAAACACTACTACTATTACTACTACCACTACCGCTAGTAGTACTACTACTACTACTACTACTACTAATAATAATAATAATAATAATAATAGTTATTGAAATTATATTAAATAATCACATAATTAAGCATCTTGAGAATAATAAATTAATCAGTGATATGCAATATGGTTTTAGACGATGTCGATCAACTGCAGACATGCTTTGCCTTCTTACTCATCAAATCAACCAAGCTACAGACCAACATGGTGAAACGCATACAATAGCACTGGATATATCAAAGGCATTTGATAGAGTCTGGCATCAATCCTTATTGTCGAAGATGTCACACTACGGCCTTGCATCATTAGTTCCACTAATTTCTTCTTATCTTCATAACAGAAAAATACGTGTAATGGTAGATGGCCTTTATTCTCAATTTCACTCAATAAATGCTGGTGTTCCCCAGGGATCAGTTTTGGCCCCAATTCTGTTCCTCATTCATATCAATGATCTCATATCTACCACTCATAATCCAATACATTCCTACGCAGATGACTCAACACTCCACAGTTCCTTCACATTTACCAATTCTTTCACCCAACCCGATCTTATAAATTCAAAAATAAACACTGCAATTTCTCTGAACCAGGACCTTTCTAGAATTAATGGATGGGGACAAAAGAATCTAGTTTCCTTTAATGCACAGAAAACCAAGTACATTCAATTTTCTAACCGACAGAATCTCACTGACTCCCATATATTTTTTAAACACACTCCATTATCATCAGCAGATCTCGTACCTTGGATCCTCCCCATCCTTATCCACAAGTTTCTGGCGAGCAAATTGAGAATGTGGATACTCTGCGTTTGTTAGGAGTTACTCTTGATCTCAAACTTACTTTTGAAAAGCATATTCGTTCTTTCTCCTCTTCCATTTCCCAAAAAATTGGTCTGCTTCGCAAGGTTTATAAAACATTTGCTTGTGACGCCACAGTTATCAAGTCTTTTTATGCTTTTATTTTGCCACATTTCGAGTACTGCTCACCTGTCTGGTTGTCAGCAGCTGACTGCCATCTCAAGTTGCTTGACAGGTCGCTAAATTCCATCAGTTTTATTCTACCTAATTTGTCTCTTGATCTGTGTCATCGACGTAAAGTTGGTGACCTTAGTCTTTTATTTAAAGTTTTTAACAACCCTCAGCATCCCTTACATGGGGTTCTGCCTGGGCCCTATGTCCGGGCTCGTGCAACTAGATTCACAAGCAATCTTAATTATCTTGCCATGAGCCGTGTTAATTTTTCTACTACACAGTTTTCACGGTGTTTTGTGCCGGCCATGGTTGACTTGTGGAATAAGTTGCCAAATGAGCTAGTCAATTCAGCTAATATCTCCATTTTTAAGTCTAGAGTTAATGCTTTTTTGCAGCATTAATTCTAATTTTTAAACTTATTTTATTCTATTTTATTGTATTATATTTAAGCTTGATATCCTCCACTGCATAATATGTTATCTGTGTTTAATATGTGTATATGTACAGTACAGTATACAGTGTATGTTTTTATTTTTTCCTAAGTTGCCATAGTCTCTCTCCAGTGCCTCCGGGTGTTTTGTGTGGATTGATCTTGATGGTGTTTCTGCACCCTGGTTGGAGACTTCGGCATCTCATATAATAATAATAATAATAATAATAATGATGTAAATATTCCCACTTCCCCTAGTATTGACATTCTCGGTGTAACATTAACTACTAACTTGAGCTGGACACATTATGTTAGAAGCATTGCTAAGAATGCCTCTAAAAAACTGGGACTCCTGTACAGAGTTCGAGAATTCTTCACTGACGAGCAGTTGGCCGTGATATATAAAAGTCATGTGCGTTCTCGGATGGATTACTGTTCACCTCTGTGGGGTGGAAGTGGAGTGGTTGCATTGAGGCAGTTGGACAAAATTCAAAACAAAGCTATTAGATTAATCAATAACCCTGCAATCACACAGGACCTTCCTACATTATCCATACGAAGAAACGTTGCATCCCTTGCATTATTCTACAGATATTTTCACAGCAATTGTTCCGAGGAACTTGCTTCAATTGTGCCGCCTCTCCACATCTTTACCCGTAGAACTAGGGCAGCTGAGAGCGCCCATGAATTTACACTTTCTCCTCCACAATGCAGAACTTCTGCTTATCAGAATTCATTTATCCCCAGAGCTACTACTCTTTGGAATTCACTTCCCTCGAATTGCTTTCCACAAACTTACAATCTACAAATGTTTAAATCCAGTTGTTGCAAACATTTTATGAATGGAGGATGCCTTTAGGCACATGGACCTTTTTGTTTTATCTGTGTTTTTCCTTCCTCCGTTCATTGTCTCTTAAAAAAAAAAAAAAAAAAAAAAAAAATGAAATCAATCCTGAACCACTTTATTGCGTAAACCTATGTTCCGTTTCTTAGTGTTATGGAATGTAAGTATGTATGTATGTATGTTTGCACTACTTGGGATACAATTAGTGTATCAAATAATCTGTTCTTTTATCTAGATAATCTCCCCCAAATTGACCATAAGATATTTGAGATACTATTTCTTATCGATCATATTAACTCTCTCTCTCTCTCTCTCTCTCTCTCTCTCTCTCTCTCTCTCTCTCTCTCTCTCTCTCTCTCTCTCTCTCTCTCTCTCTCTCTCTCTCTCTCTCTCTCTCTCTCATCCCCAACAGATCTTATCTTCTAATTGCACACAAATTTCCGGATTGCCTTCAGTGAGGTAGTATCCACCCCGCTTTAAGTTGTGTTCATTTAACTGTATTATGTTTTTTATCTAGTTTTCAAGAAGCTAAAAGGGACAGGAAGTGCTTCATAAAATAACACACACACAATAATCGTGGCTTTTATATTTCTCTTTGGAAGTACTAAAGATGGTTTGGATTAATAATTTTATGTCGATGGCTAGTCGCTCGGAAGAGTCTTTGTTTTTATATTATTTGTTATTACTAATATATATATATTTTTAGTAGCTTTCACTGCACTGTACACAATTATGGGTTTAAATTGGGTATGGAGAGGGTAATTACAGTGTCCATGGTAATATATTTGTTTAAGGAATATTGGTAGTAATAAACTCAATATAAAAATGAACGAGTTTATTAAATACTAAACCCAATCAGTATACCCAACTTGGTTTATTTACCTTTTTTATACCCTTGAGATGTTGCAGTGTATGTCCTGGATGTTGAAATTTGACCTTATTCACGAAAATCGGATTTGAGAATAATTTAAAATACCGGTACCGGTATGTTATCTAATAAATTCCAAAATCTTACTAATTCTAGGAAATTGATGAAAATAGTCGAGCTTTATATCTAGATCTTTGTCGAATTAAAGAAAAAATCGAGAACAATATTACGGCGTTTTGAAAAGATAAGAGGCATTAAATAATTATCTTAATACCTTGTTAACATAATTAGGATGTCAAACTTTCCCGTGTATCATTATATATTTAAACGTTGCAAGGAATCCCTAATACATGTAGAAGTTAAATTTCCAATAACATTTTAGCTTTGGTGAAGGTGGAGAAAGTACAAATATGTTTAAGACTTTGAAGAACGATAGAGAGGATATATATATATATTATATACTGTATATATATATATATATATATATATATATATATATATATATATATATATATATATATATATATATATATATATATATATTGTAGAAACGTGTTGAACTACCATGGTAAAAAACTAAAGCATTGCTTAGGTTATATTCTTATCAATTCCACTCTAACACCAAACACCTCCCAACGAAATTAATGAAAACATGTGATTGTCTCGGGATTCGAACTTGGGTTACCACATGCAGATCATTCAACACTCTAATCATTACACCATCAAGACCGTTAATATGAATGATTCTTTCGTTTTATACATACTTGAGTTATTGACATTTAAAGGGGGGGGGGGGGTATGAACAGTGAGATTTTGAGGAATGGCGAAGAAACTCAATATATACCGAGTAGTTTTGGGAATGCTAGAAATATTTTAAGGGTCGATTTCCACTTGAGGGATTTTTTTCTTGACTCCTTTCTCCCTCATGATTAGCCCCATTGCTTTTCTAGTTTTAAGACGTTCGCCCCATTATTTTGACGATTTTAAGAACTTTCGACCCATTTCCTGTCAATGTTAAGACCTTTCCTGCCATTTCGGTGTCGATTTTATCCTGGCGAGCGACAGCGAGCCTGTAATTTAAAAGGATCCGGCTTTAAGCCGGGACATTTTTCTACCCAAAAATGTACACATTTATCTTGAAAGGGGGTCAAGGGGGTTTAATCTTAAGCTTGATGGATATCTAGAGACCAAACTAAAAACCTCCCCTTAACGGTAATGATAAAAGGTAGCAAAGTATCATCCTGGCAGTGTGAATTCGGGGTATGAATGCTTGAGAATTATTATTTTGTAAGACTTGAGCAATCCAATATTATCTCTTGTCTATTTATCATTACGATTCATGAAGCTATACACTGTTCCAAGTAGGTAGACCACAAATCCTGAATCATAACCTCTGTAACTCAAAAAGGGATAGAGTAAATGGGCTGTAGATTTCCACACCTATTCCTTGGCTGACTCTTCCTAATGGTAGACATATTAGCTTGATTACTCGAGTCGTTTGTGAGTTATAGAGGTGGATGTTTAAGAATGTTGGCATACTTACTTGGAATAGGGTATAGCACCCTTGTAACTCAGGAAGGGCTGGAACAACCGAGCTGTAAATAATTGTCACGCCTATTTACTGGTTGACTCTTCCCAAGTGCTAATAATATCAACTCGATTTCTCAAGGCCCTTATATTTATTAATATAGTTCTTCTTCTTATTATTAATTATTATTATTATTATTATTATTATTATATATAACCCCATTTCCCTTTATCGATATTGAATATTTTCGTGCCATTTAGAAGTCGATTGTTTTGGCGAAGCCTGTAATATAGGAGGAACCGGCTTTCGGCCGATACATTATCCTACCGAAAAAAATACAAAGTTTTATCTCGAAGGTGGGTCATGGGATATGTGTGTACTTACTCTAGTTGTACTTACTCTAGTTGTATTGCGGGAGTGAGCATGCTCGTTATTTCCCGCCTCCTATATGTGTAAGTGTTATATGTATCGTTGGAATGGCTGTGGATGTGTGTGTAGTCTGTATTTTTAGCCAATTGGCGACATCGGAAACGAAGGCTTAGGGTGGATCTGTATGGTACCATTCTCACTATAGACGGTACCGTCTCGCCCGAAGGCTTAAGTAGCCATCAGCTTTGGTGAACCATATGATACCCATCTCGCCTTGTACCATTTTTGCCAACCCCAGATGGGACGTCACAACGTCGTCCACTTATTCCAGGTACCTATTTACAGCTAGGTGAACTGAGGCTAACACATGAAGGAGACAAGCCCAATTTGTCTCCGCCCGGCCGGGGGATTGAACCCCCGACCCCTCGTGTGTGAGACGAGAGCACTACCTACTAGGCTACGGGCTGTGTGTGTGTGTACTTACTCTAGTTGTACTTACTCTAGTTGTATTGCGGGAGTGAGCATGCTCGTTATTTCCCGCCTCCTATATGTGTAGGTGTTATATGTATCGTTGGAATGGCTGTGGATGTGTGTGTAGTCTGTATTTTTAGCCAATTGGCGACATCGGAAACGAAGGCTTAGGGTGGATCTGTATGGTACCATTCTCACTATAGACGGTACCGTCTCGCCCGAAGGCTTAGGTAGCCATCAGCTTAGGTGAACCATATGATACCCATCTCGCCTTGTACCATTTTTGCCAACCCCAGATGGGACGTCACAACGTCGTCCACTTATTCCAGGTACCTATTTACAGCTAGGTGAACCGAGGCTAACACATGAAAGGAGACAAGCCCTATTTGTCTCCGCCCGGCCGGGGGATTGAACCCCCGACCCCTCGTGTGTGAGACGAGAGCGCTACCTACTAGGCTACGGGCTGTGTATGTGTGTGTGTGTGTGTGTGTGTGTGTGTGTGTGTGTGTGTGTGTTGTGTTTTGTTTTTAAGCTTGATGGAGGTCTAGCGAGCAAACTATGAATCTCTCCCCACCCCCCTTTAATTGATCTTAATGTGGATCTTTCGTTACCAATAGGGAACATTTTGCAGCCTACACAAAATGGCATCTTGAAAATATTATATCTAATCTCCAAATTACATAACAAATATTCTTAACCCCTTCTGTAACAGCGACTTCTGTTGAACATTATTGTGGCTACTATTATACGATTTTATTCAGTTTAAAAAGTCCTCCAGCAATAAAACAGGCTTCGAATTATCTCACTTAATCCTTTTTACTACCACAGATCATTCTTAAACTGCACAAAATCGTCTAAATATAGCTAGAATAAAATGAAAAAGACGTCGCCGGTAGAGAAGGGATTACAAGAATATCCACTCCCGATCAAGTTACTGATAACATTGATACCAAGGCTCAGGCTAATAATTACTAAACATCAGCTGACGCAAATTGAATGGAGAGACTAGCTGTTGATGTTACTCCGATAAAGGCGGTGTCACACGAGCGCTTTTATCGTCAATTTTTATGAGCAATTGTAGTCTGGCAGCTTTAAGGGTGGTCACCTGCTTTTTTGTATTATTTTTATCTTTCTCTACTTTTATCTCTTTCTCTGGCTTGTATCCAGTCGGCCCCATTCAGCCTACTGTTTTAAGACGTTTACAGGTGTCAATATTTTCTTGGCGAGCGGTAGCGAGCCAGCATATATATATATATATATTTTTTTTAAAGCAAGCTAAATTTGTACATTTTTCGATAGAAAAATTTCTCCGGCGAAGCCGGATTTCTCCATACAATGTTGGCTCGCTATCGCTCGCCAGGAAAAAATCGACACCTGGATGGAGATACAAGTCTTAAAACAGTTGGCTGAATGGGGCAGAATGTATACAAGCCAAAGAGAGAGGGAGAGGGAGAGAAAGAGAAAAAAGCGAGGTGGGCTCCCTTAAAATATCAGTTATAACATAATTCAGCCACCTTATATAATCTACCTTCAGTCTAGTTCCGATGCCGATGTGAAAAAGGCCTCAAACTTTACGTGAAGAAACTTGCTCGTCGAAAATTACCGGAAAAACGCTCGTGTGACATCAGTTTTAGGAAGGACATTAACCCCTTCTGTACCGACGACGTCTTTTGTATTTTATTCTGGATCTATTTATACGATTTTGTGCAGTTTAAGAAGGAACTGTGGTAGTAAACAGGGTTGAGTGAGATAGTTCGAAGCCTGTTAATACCCGGAGACTCTTTTTATACTGATTAAAATCGTGTAATAGTAGATGGAGTATAATTAAAACAACGTTGGCGGTATAGAAGGGGTTAAGAACTTCGTAAAAACTCTCCATTAGGCCCATTGATCCATCCTAATCTAAATATAATCGTCAAGTGATAGCTAGGATATATGGTAAAACATGCTATCGTACTGTATAAGTTAACCGATTCAGTACCGGTGATATTTTTTTCATTGTATCCTGGCAACTATTAGACTGTTTTATTCAGCTTTAGAAGGATGTCTACCCGTTCAATGATTACAGACTATCTCATTTAATCCTTTTAGCTACCATATATCCTTCCTAAGCTTCATAACATCGTCAAAATGCAGCTGAAATATAAACAAAACGACGTCGCCGGTACTGTAAGGGTTAAGATATGGGGTTAGTTCTACAAAATGGTTTCTACACTGTACAAATATCAACACTTAATTAAAATGGTACACATTAATAGTATTCTTCGGTTATCTTTTCCAAGTAAAATTCCTTAACTATTAAAAAACTCTACGTGTGTATTTTTATGGCTATGAATAAGTGTTCATTTGTTTATTTGTATGAAGAAAACAAAAGGCAAAGAAGTTTGTAACAAGTGTCTGCCCAGAAGTTGAAGGTGTCACTATTTAAAAAAAATAAAAAAATTGTATTTGAAAGAACTGTGGGGGCTTGTTTAGTGTATTGAAATGAAAAGGAGGTGTTGCGCGAGCTAGATGGATTAATCTGTGTGTAGGTGAGACACAAAAAGAAACAGTGAGGGAAGCCAAGCAAATGAAACAGGAGTTGCAGCAATTCCTTCTCACATGCCTATGTGGTCTCCCCTGTGTATTTCCCTGCTCGATTGGTGCCTACAATCACCCCAGATTAAATGGGGCTAAAAATCTTCAGATCACTATACTAATGGGGTGAACGTCTAAAGATTACTACACTAACAGGGCGAACGTCTTAAAATCACTAAACGAATGGGGCGAACATCTTAAAATCACTAAACTAATGAGGAAAACTTCTTAAAATCACTAAACTAATGGGGCGAACGTCTTAACAATCTCAAAGTGTCCGATCTCTAAAATTTGAGAGATTCCCCGACCCCCACACCCGATAGACTCGCGATAGCGCTAACCAAGCTCACTATTATTACCCGACGAAAATTGATTAGAGGAGCGACCTGACGATTTTCACAGTTAGCCCTTTAAGGGAGTCCACCTCGCTTTTTTTGTCTTTCTCTCCCTCTCTCTTTGGCTTGTATACATTTGGCCCCATTCAGCCTACTGTTTTAAGACGTTTACCCCCATCCAGGTGTCAATATTTTTTCTGGCGAGCGGTAGCGAGCCATCATATATATTTTTTGTTTTGAAAGCAAGCTAAGTTTTTAAATTTGTCGATAGAAAAATGTCTTCGGCGAAGCCGGATTTCTCCATACAATGCTGGTTCACTATCGCTCGCCAGGAAGAAATCGACACCTGGATGGGGATAAACGTCTTAAAATAGTTGGTTGAATGGGGCCGAATGGATACAAGCCAGGGACAGAGAGAAAAGGAGAGAAAGATAAAAAAAAAAAAAAAAAAAAAAACGGTGGCCCCCCTTACACCTTCAACACCATGGTTACTATTATATATGCACAGTACAGTAGCCGTCATTAACACCTTATACCTGTCTCTGCTGGCTATTATTACGAGTTTAACCGGAATATCTAGTTTACCTCGCTCTCGTGATTTACAGGTCAGACGATAAACATATGGCTTTACGACCGATACAACGGGAGATTAATATGCCTACGTGGGGGCCTGACAGACAACATAATCCAGATGTTCAGCCCTTTCAAAAACATAATAAATATATAAATATATAGATTGTTAAAAAAATCAAAATAAAGTAAATATACCACAATATATACGACATTCAACTGTTCAATTGATGGTAGTTGATTGAAGCTGCATGGGTAAAGAAAAATATGTATAGTTAATAGATAAAACAAAGTCTTGATGGTGAAATGGTTAGAGCTAGGTTAGGTTAGGTTAATGGTTAGGTCTGGGTTATCCTGGGTTCGAATCCTGGGAGGATCACTTGTTTTCATTAATGTCATTTGGGGGTTATTGATGTTAAGAATGTTGTTTATAATAATAAAACACTCATGAGAGAATAAACACGACGTTCAACCCGTTCAATTGGTGTTATCTGATTGAAGCTGATGGGTAGCAAAAATAAAGTAAAAATAAATGGATAACTCAATAAATAACTAATAATAACAGAATAAACACGGCGTTCAACCTGTTCAATTGGTGTTATTTGATTGAAGTTGATGGGTATAACAAAAATATATGTAAGTAAATAGATACAACATTAAATAATTACTATCAATAGAATAGATACAACATTAAATAACTACTATCAATAGAATAGATACAACATTAAATAATTACTATCAATAGAATAGATACAACATTAAATAATTACTATCAATAGAATAAACACAACGCTCAATACATGCAATTTGTGTTATTTGATTGAAGCTGATGGGTAACAAACAAATGATACAATAAAACAAATAAATAGATAACACATTACAAAACTAATCATAAAAAAATAAATACGACTTTTAACCCGTCAAATTGGTGTTATGTGATTCAAGTTGATCGGTAGCAAAAATAAGAATAAATAGCAAAATAAATAAAGAACTAATAATTATTATGTTTTTTACACCAACCAACTTCACATCTAAACTCAATTAATGAACTCAACAAATACATGTGGCACTCCGAGGACTCGAACCCAGGATACTCACATCGAAATTCCGCGCACTATGCATTAGGCTATCAAGACAGTTAAAGAAACGAGGACAAGCCAACGATGCATTATGTTGTTTCGTATCCTGCATATTAATCTGAGCATGTACATATATTCAGACTGCGCTATGGTAGCCTAATGTATAGACGAATGGAAGGAGTAATTAACACGACTTTCAACTCGTTCAATTCGTGTTATGAATTGAAGTTGATGAGTAGCAAAAATATATTATAAATAAATAGATAAAACAATAAAGAACTCATAATGTCAGAATAAACCTGTTCCATTCGTATTATTTGATTAAAGTTGATGGGTTAAAAAAAAAAAAAAAAAAAAAAATATATATATATATATATATATATATATATATACACAGTATATACTGTAGGCCTAATAACCCCAAACACTCAACAGCAGCCAAAAAATACGAAGGTTAGCACATTCTATATATTGATAGTTTAAAATTACACACTATGCCAATCTCCACTGCCTGCCTCTCTTCAATATATACCCTTCAAGAAACTGACTGGATACATCACGTTATTTTCATTTGGATGTATAAAGCCACAATTCAACACGTACTTATTGGAATTACATTATTCTTCAGTAGATAAACATTAGTACGCAGCGCAGATCATGTGAGAAGTCAAAAAGTTTAATCCGCAGTCTCAGAATCTTATTTATGCTTATTAGAAGCTTAAAAGGCAATATATTTATCATTATGTTTTTTCCACCAACCAACTTTACCTCTAAACTCAATTAATGAAATCAACAAATACATGTGGCACTCCAAGGACTCAAACCCAGGATACTCACATCGAAATTCCGCGCACTTATGCATTACGCTATCAAGACATTTGCGATATATATTTGCAATATATATAACGGAAAAGGGATGAATCAAGAAATATATAAGCAATATAGTTCCATACATCAATCTAAAACAATATAATTGCATAAATACAATTTCTGAGACTGCGGATTAGACGAGTTGACTGTACAGTTGGAATTGTTACCCGGTTATCAAAAACGTCTTAACTCTTTTAAGATACGAGGACGCATTTCTTTTCGGTTCTATGGCTATTATAAGAAGATTTTATTCAGATTGGGAAGGGTATATGGAAGTCAGAGATCCTCACTAAGCTGCATAAAATCTTCTAATGATAGCCAGAATATACTGCTGAAATACGTCTAAATATTACCCTCTCACGACCATATGACGCAGAGGTTGCCAGATTAGCAATAAGAAATAGAGTTCTCTCACTTATAATTACCTCTCCAAAATTTGTTTTCTGCCCACAGCTAACTCAAAGACAACTGCAGAGGTTAAAGTAACTAAACTAAAGGTTTCTAAATACCCCTGATGGCAACAGAGGCTTTAAAGTATCCCTAATAGGCTCAAAATTGCGTCAAGAACGTGAGAGGGTTAGAGGGTTAAGACTATTAATGATTTCGGGCCAACTCAGCCAGTAGGCCATTTCAACTTGTGCCAACTTAACCAGAACCTTCGGCAGGGGAAAATATCTGCCGAAAAATGTACTGATTCAACTCGAAGTGAGATCTATTGGGGGTATTTTTTCAAGCTTGATGGAGGAAACTAAAATAAAAAGTAATAAAAAAAATATATATATATATAAATAAACACATATAATATACTACTACTACTACTAATACAATTCACCCCTTCAACATTTTGTACGTAGGACCCGACTATTGGGAGTGCCTGTCACTCTCACTCGGCAATGATGTGGGCAGGTGTAGGCGGACTTAATATTCATCATCTTCACGTCTCTACCTCTCTCTCTCTCTCTCTCTCAGAAGACAGACTTAATAATTCGTCATCATCCCTTCTCTACCTCCCTGTCCACTCTCTCTCTTTCCCCCTCCCGCCCTCTCTTTATCGCTCTCTCAGAGCTAATAATCGGCATCTAGTTCTTGTCATCTTGAGTGGTGGTACCATCATTTGGGCCTTGGAGATTTACTCAACAAACAGGCCAGTATATGACGCTAATGGGGAGGATGAATGTGTACTGTATATTATGCATTCTCTCTATCTCTCTCTCACACACACACGCTCTCTCTCAGGTTTGGTTTATGTTTATCCTTGCTTTATTGTTTTACGTCTCACTCTCACTCTCTCTAAAAGAGCTAGTGCTAATAACAGGGTTTGGAGAAACATCCACTAACAACTAGTATCATCATTGACAGCAGTAAAAACTATTGTTGATCATTCGTCAGTGGGGGAGATAGTAGATGAAGAAATGATGCCTGTGTTTAGTTTGGTGATGCGTAGTAGTAATGGTATATATGTGTGTATATGGGGAGTGGGTTTGTGTGTTGCTAATATGTGTGTGTGTGTAAGGAGAGAGAGAGAGAGAGAGTGTGTGTGTGTGTGTTTTGGGCTCTTGAAATAATGCATGGTAAATTTCAGTTCAATATTGTATAAACTTTAAATAATTAATATTATAATCCGTTATCAACATGAAAGGCAAGCAATTTGTGTTTCATTGTATTAAAAACTCTGTATCAGCATTAAAACCTATTAATTACCGTAAATTTCGCATTTTTTGTTTACGATGTCCCAAATTTGGAATGAGATGGAGGAGCTGGCGCGGGCGATCACCCTCAAGGGGCTGTTTGTGGCTGAGCGGCGGGCCTTCTAGGAGCTCAATATCCAGCTCACCCACAACATTTACTAGCTCTCCTGCACTCGGGAGCTATTGGAGCGCGAGCGGAACCTGACCCACTACCTTCAGAACCAGCTGCGGGAGGAACGAGAGGCCAAGGTGATGGCTGAAAACCAGGAACCCGAAGCTGGTGCCCCTGAAAATCATGAACACGGACTAGGGGATGAGGGTGTTGAGGAGGACGTACCCCTTGGGCATGGTCAACTCGCTCATGATGAGGGGGACGAGGTGAGGGACAACGAGCCCTTCTACTCCGAAGACGACTCGCCCCCAAAGAGGCCTGTCAAACAATACAAGGCCTTCCTCAGCCTACCCACCGATCAGTACCGCCACTTGATCGGTATCATGGGCACAACGATTCGGGCCATCATAAGGGACTACGATCTGGCTTACATCTACATGCCCCGGAATGAAGACAAGCCCGTGAAGCTGGAGGGGCCGAAGGAGAGCTTGGGGGCCGCCGTTGACATGATCGTGCAGCGGTATAATGCTCAACTCCTCAGCTTCAAGGCCGTCCGCCCCCGCTTCAAGGCCCCCTCACGGTGGTGGAGGGACGAGATGGACTGAGCTTGCCTTGCCCTTCGCCGGGTTGGTGATTTGTCTTGTGATTAACTCTGATGACTTGTTACTGTTAGGTATATGTTCTTGTCTTATATAATTCTCTATTCTTGTATTTCTGCTTTATATACCTCGTTACGGAAAAGGTGTGGCGTTGTATTGTAATCACTGTGTATGTTTGTGTGTATACATTCTTCCGTGGCAGTAGTGATAGTGATTATGGTAGTATAACAATGGTGGTGATAGTTGTGATATTGGTGATCTGTGGGTGTACATCTCAGTAGTGGTGATGATGGTGGTAGTAGTAGGTGTTGATAGTAGTGCTGGTGTAGTAGTGATGATGGTGATAATAGTACGATGGTGGAGGTATAATAGTGGCGACTACTATCACATTCTACTATGTTCATCTGTCAGTACAGTTTATATGTAGGGCTTGTGGCATGGGCATCAGTGTAGTGATATACTAGTGAGGACTACTGTCATCTTTACTATCACAATTATCACCATCATAACAAAACCATTGCTACTATCATCATCACTATTACTATCATCATTATCACTACTACTACTGTAATCACAACTACTACCACAGTTACTACCATAATCACCACAATCATCACTACTGTAAATTCATATGCCACAGTTCATCATTACTACTGTGATGTGTGTGCCACGTGGGGGCAGACAGACAGACACGGGCATAACAATGCTACGCCACCACCCCAACGTAAGGCTTTGTAAAAAAATAAGAGTGAATGTTGTTTTAACCCCTTCAGCACCATGACGCCTTTTTACCTTTGATTCTGGCTGAAATTAGATGATGTTATGCAGTTTCAGAAGGACTTTTGTTATTTAGACTCCAAATAACAAAAGTCCTTCTGAAACTGCATAAAATCATCTAAATTTTAGAGGGTTTATTGGGATAGTTTTTACCCCTTTGAGTCCTAGGAGGTTAAATATGAGGTAATGAAAATCGTCTAATGGAAACCTGAATATGATGAAATTTAGGTCATGATGCTGAAGGGATTAAGACAGACAGAGAGAGGGAGAGGGAGGGAGATAGAGAGAAACGTTTGGGGTCAGCTTTTTGTTTGTTTGTCGCCGTTTAAAAGTTAATGGACATGGATATCAAGCAATTACCTCCTATCACCTAATGTTACGGAGCTTCAGTGGCTGGGCAGGGATTTTTTTTTTATATTTTGTTTAACCCTTTGAAGATCATGACGCGTTTTGACAGTTTATTCTGGCTATCATTAGACGATTTCATACAGTTTAGGAAGGATCTGTGGGGATGGTAAGGGTAAAGACTACCTCCATTAACCCTCTTGACTTCCATTATGCCCTTCCTAATCTGAATAAAATCGTTTAACATTAGCCAGAAAACCAAAAAGCAATGCTGTATCGGATCTTGAGAGGGTTAATAAAGATATGTAAGTAGAGGTTGGTTGTCGGGTGCGCCAGGGGTCTTTTGTCACTCTTCCACTTGTGTTAACCCCTTAAGGGACCTCACCTCGCTTTTTTTTCTCTTTCTCTCCCTTTCTCTTTGGCTTGTATCCATTCGGCCCCATTCAGCCTACTGTTTTAAGACGTTTACCGCCATCCAGGTGTCAATATTTTCCTGGCGAGCGGTAGTACCGCGAGCCAGCATATATACTGTATATATTTGTGTTTTACAGCAAGCTAAATTTGTAAATTTTTCGATAAAAAATTTCTCTGGCGAGGCCGGATTTCTCCATACAATGCTGGCTCACTATCACTCGCCAGGAAGAAATCGACAACTGGATGGGGATAAACGTCTTAAAACAGTTGGCTGAATGGGGCCAAATGGATACACGCCAAAGAGAGAAAAGGAGAGAAAGATAGAAACAAAGCAGGTGACCCCCCCCCCCCCCCTTAAGGATTTTGACGCATATCAGCAGTTTATTTAGGCCATCATTAGACGATTTTATTTATCTTAGGAAGGTGGATTGAGATTGTCCTTACCCTCAAAATTCCCACAGATCCTTCCTATGTTGTATAAAAAGCGTATAATGATAGCCAGAATAAACTGTAGAAAATGCGTCATAATCTTCAAAGGGTTAACTCCTGGAAGACACAATACACATTTCTGTTTATGGCTATTATTAGAAGAAATTATGCAGATTAGGAAGGATATATGGAAGTCAGAGGAGGTTAATTGCCCACTTGCGAGTTTCGTTCTATAAGGAAGTTGGTTACGTGAACATCGATATTAAACATAAATGCAATAATAATGTACGTTTCTGATGGATAAATGGTATGTTGAATTGGGTTTTATGTATTTATAAATGTACTACAACCGTATTTTATCTGGTTGTTCTGTTTAATATCGATGTCTACAACTCCAACTTCCTTATAGCCTGAAACTTGCAAGTGGTCAATTGTGACAGTCTTTACCATTATAATTCCCATAGGTCCTTCCTAAACTGTATGAAATCGTTTACTGAGAGCCAGAATAAACTGTCAAAACGTGTTAAATAGGATACTATACTCTGTTCCATATAGGTAGGCCAGGAATCGTGATCCATAACCTCTGTAACTAAGAAGGGGCAAGAGCAAATGAGCTATAAATTCCCACACCTATTCCCAGGCATATCTTTCCCAAATGGAAGAAATATTAGCTCGATTACTCTAGACTTGTGTGAATTATTGAGATTAATGTTCAAAAGTTTGGGTATGCTAACTTGGAATAGGGTTTATGCACTCTAAATTCAATTATACTACTTTTACTTCCATACGTAATATCTCGGAAAGGAACTGAACTTCTGCAGGGAACTGTACGTACAGTTGGACGCATTAAGGAAGCTCAGACGGTATTGTGCAGCATAATTTACTGGTTCGGCTCAATGGTTTAAGGAGGGGGTTTAGTTTGTTCTCTAAACCTATATCAAACTTAAGAAATCACCCAGAAGACCCCCCTTCGATATAAGTTTATACATTTTTTCGGTAGAAAAATTTCCTGGCCGAAGGCCGACTCCTCTTCAAATACAGGCTTGCTATCGCTCGCCAGGGAAAAAATCGACACCTAAATGGCACGAAATGTCTAAATATTGACAAAGGAATGGGACAAAATGTCTGAAAATCGCCAAACAAATGAAGCAAATGTCTTGAAATCTCATAACTAATAGGGCTAAGCATGAGGGAGGAGGAGGACTCGAAAAACCAACTGCCTAACCTTAATGTGTATCCACTCTGTGTTTTATGTACAGTCGCGCTAATAAGTGATGTTCCAGCACCAATTTAATTTTGATCAATAATTGGTATCAGCCATATTTACACATGATTTCTTCTTTTTGATTGAGATATACTGTACAACCATGTTCCTACACATATCCACCCCACTTCAACATCTGACAGACATTAATACAAGCACCGAGCAAGCCAAACGTAATGACAGCTTGGGACATGACTTATTAGCGCGACCGTACGAGTCAAAATAGCATGATTGATTTATTATACTAATATGCTACATAAAACTGTTTACCACTTCAGCACGGTGCCGCCTTTTTTACCTTTGATTCCAGCTAAAGTTAGACGATTTTAGGCAGTTTAAGAAGGCCCTGTGTTATTCAAAGGGTTTATTGAGATCGTTTTCTACCCATTTCAGTCCTAGACCTAGATTATAAGCTAAAGAAAATAATTTAATGGTGACCCAGAATAAG
>JBAKBP010018335.1:0-46952 GCA_037953745.1 Lithodes maja | reverse complement strand
CTATAACTGGGCTATCTACACGAGAGGTAGACATATAATAGAGCTAAAATCACCCTAAAAACTAAGATCATTAACATTGAATTGACAAAATAATATTTTCTCAAAAAACTATTTTCTGAGATTGGACACTAAAGTGAATTGGTCTTGTATGGTGGAGACACAAAATGGGATTTAGAGCCTCTATAACTGGGCTATCTACACGAGAGGTAGACATATAATAGAGCTAAAATCACCCTAAAAACTAAGATAATTAACATTGAATTGACAAAATAATAATTTCTCAAAAACTATTTTCTGAGATTGGACACTAAAGTGAATTGGTCTTGTATGGTGGAGACACAAAACGGGATTTAGAGCCTCTATAACTGGGCTATCTACACGAGAGGTAGACATATAATAGAGCTAAAATCACCCTAAAAACTAAGATAATTAACATTGAATTGACAAAATAATAATTTCTCAAAAACTATTTTCTGAGATTGGACACTAAAGTGAATTGGTCTTGTATGGTGGAGACACAAAACGGGATTTAGAGCCTCTATAACTGGGCTATCTACACGAGAGGTAGACATATAATAGAGCTAAAATCACCCTAAAAACTAAGATAATTAACATTGAATTGACAAAATAATAATTTCTCAAAAACTATTTTCTGAGATTGGACACTAAAGTGAATTGGTCTTGTATGGTGGAGACACAAAACGGGATTTAGAGCCTCTATAACTGGGCTATCTACACGAGAGGTAGACATATAATAGAGCTAAAATCACCCTAAAAACTAAGATAATTAACATTGAATTGACAAAATAATAATTTCTCAAAAACTATTTTCTGAGATTGGACACTAAAGTGAATTGGTCTTGTATGGTGGAGACACAAAACGGGATTTAGAGCCTCTATAACTGGGCTATCTACACGAGAGGTAGACATATAATAGAGCTAAAATCACCCTAAAAACTAAGATAATTAACATTGAATTGACAAAATAATAATTTCTCAAAAACTATTTTCTGAGATTGGACACTAAAGTGAATTGGTCTTGTATGGTGGAGACACAAAACGGGATTTAGAGCCTCTATAACTGGGCTATCTACACGAGAGGTAGAACATATAATAGAGCTAAAATCACCCTAAAAACTAAGATAATTAACATTGAATTGACAAAATAATAATTTCTCAAAAACTATTTTCTGAGATTGGACACTAAAGTGAATTGGTCTTGTATGGTGGATACACAAAACGGGATTTAGAGCCTCTATAACTGGGCTATCTACACGAGAGGTAGACATATAATAGAGCTAAAATCACCCTAAAAACTAAGATAATTAACATTGAATTGACAAAATAATAATTTCTCAAAAACTATTTTCTGAGATTGGACACTAAAGTGAATTGGTCTTGTATGGTGGAGACACAAAACGGGATTTAGAGCCTCTATAACTGGGCTATCTACACGAGAGGTAGACATATAATAGAGCTAAAATCACCCTAAAAACTAAGATAATTAACATTGAATTGACAAAATAATAATTTCTCAAAAACTATTTTCTGAGATTGGACACTAAAGTGAATTGGTCTTGTATGGTGGATACACAAAACGGGATTTAGAGCCTCTATAACTGGGCTATCTACACGAGAGGTAGACATATAATAGAGCTAAAATCACCCTAAAAACTAAGATAATTAACATTGAATTGACAAAATAATAATTTCTCAAAAACTATTTTCTGAGATTGGACACTAAAGTGAATTGGTCTTGTATGGTGGAGACACAAAACGGGATTTAGAGCCTCTATAGCTGGGCTATCTACACGAGAGGTAGACATATAATAGAGCTAAAATCACCCTAAAAACTAAGATAATTAACATTGAATTGACAAAATAATAATTTCTCAAAAACTATTTTCTGAGATTGGACACTAAAGTGAATTGGTCTTGTATGGTGGAGACACAAAACGGGATTTAGAGCATCTATAACTGGGCTATCTACACGAGAGGTAGACATATAATAGAGCTAAAATCACCCTAAAAACTAAGATAATTAACATTGAATTGACAAAATAATAATTTCTCAAAAACTATTTTCTGAGATTGGACACTAAAGTGAATTGGTCTTGTATGGTGGAGACACAAAACGGGATTTAGAGCCTCTATAACTGGGCTATCTACACGAGAGGTAGACATATAACACAGCTAAAATCACCCTAAAAACTAAGATAATTAACATTGAATTGACAAAATAATAATTTCTCAAAAACTATTTTCTGAGATTGGACACTAAAGTGAATTGGTCTTGTATGGTGGAGACACAAAACGGGATTTAGAGCCTCTATAACTGGGCTATCTTAATACACGAGAGGTAGACATATAATAGAGCTAAAATAGCCCAGTTATAGAGGCTCTAAATCCCGTTTTGTGTCTCCACCATACAAGACCAAATCACTTTAGTGTCCAATCTCAGAAAATAGTTTTTGAGAAATTATTATTTTGTCAATTCAATGTTAATTATCTTAGTTTTTAGGGTAATTTTAGCTGTATTATATGTCTACCTCTCATGTATTAAGATAGCCCAGTTATAGAGGCTCTAAATCCCGTTTTGTGTCTCCACCGTGTAGATAGCCCAGTTATAGAGGCTCTAAATCCCGTTTATATTATTTTGTCAATTCAATGTTAATTATCTTAGTTTTTAGGGTGATTTTAGCTCTATTATATGTCTACCTCTCATGTAGATAGCCCAGTTATAGAGGCTCTAAATCCCGTTTTATGTCTCCACCATACAAGACCAATTAACTTTAGTGTCCAATCTCAGAAAATAGTTTTTGAGAAATTATTATTTTGTCAATTCAATGTTAATTATCTTAGTTTTTAGGGTGATTTTAGCTGTGTTATATGTCTACCTCTCATGTATTAAGATAGCCCAGTTATAGAGGCTCTAAATCCCGTTTATATTATTTTGTCAATTCAATGTTAATTATCTTAGTTTTTAGGGTGATTTTAGCTCTATTATATGTCTACCTCTCATGTAGATAGCCCAGTTATAGAGGCTCTAAATCCCGTTTTATGTCTCCACCATACAAGACCAATTCACTTTAGTGTCCAATCTCAGAAAATAGTTTTTGAGAAATTATTATTTTGTCAATTCAATGTTAATTATCTTAGTTTTTAGGGTGATTTTAGCTGTGTTATATGTCTACCTCTCGTGTAGATAGCCCAGTTATAGAGGCTCTAAATCCCGTTTATATTATTTTGTCAATTCAATGTTAATTATCTTAGTTTTTAGGGTGATTTTAGCTCTATTATATGTCTACCTCTCGTGTAGATAGCCCAGTTATAGAGGCTCTAAATCCCGTTTTGTGTCTCCACCATACAAGACCAATTAACTTTAGTGTCCAATCTCAGAAAATAGTTTTTGAGAAATTATTATTTTGTCAATTCAATGTTAATTATCTTAGTTTTTAGGGTGATTTTAGCTGTGTTATATGTCTACCTCTCGTGTAGATAGCCCCGTTATAGAGGCTCTAAATCCCGTTTATATTATTTTGTCAATTCAATGTTAATTATCTTAGTTTTTAGGGTGATTTTAGCTCTATTATATGTCTACCTCTCGTGTAGATAGCCCAGTTATAGAGGCTCTAAATCCCGTTTTGTGTCTCCACCATACAAGACCAATTCACTTTAGTGTCCAATCTCAGAAAATAGTTTTTGAGAAATTATTATTTTGTCAATTCAATGTTAATTATCTTAGTTTTTAGGGTGATTTTAGCTCTATTATATGTCTACCTCTCGTGTAGATAGCCCAGTTATAGAGGCTCTAAATCCCGTTTATATTATTTTGTCAATTCAATGTTAATTATCTTAGTTTTGAGGGTGATTTTAGCTGTATTATATGTCTACCTCTCGTGTAGATAGCCCAGTTATAGAGGCTCTAAATCCCGTTTTGTGTCTCCACCATACAAGACCAAATCACTTTAGTGTCCAATCTCAGAAAATAGTTTTTGAGAAATTATTATTTTGTCAATTCAATGTTAATTATCTTAGTTTTTAGGGTGATTTTAGCTGTATTATAGGTCTACCTCTCGTGTAGATAGCCCAGTTATAGAGGCTCTAAATCCCGTTTATATTATTTTGTCAATTCAATGTTAATTATCTTAGTTTTTAGGGTGATTTTAGCTGTATTATATGTCTACCTCTCGTGTAGATAGCCCAGTTATAGAGGCTCTAAATCCCGTTTTGTGTCTCCACCATACAAGACCAAATCACTTTAGTGTCCAATCTCAGAAAATAGTTTTTGAGAAATTATTATTTTGTCAATTCAATGTTAATTATCTTAGTTTTTAGGGTGATTTTAGCTGTATTATAGGTCTACCTCTCGTGTAGATAGCCCAGTTATAGAGGCTCTAAATCCCGTTTATATTATTTTGTCAATTCAATGTTAATTATCTTAGTTTTTAGGGTGATTTTAGCTGTATTATATGTCTACCTCTCGTGTAGATAGCCCAGTTATAGAGGCTCTAAATCCCGTTTTGTGTCTCCACCATACAAGACCAAATCACTTTAGTGTCCAATCTCAGAAAATAGTTTTTGAGAAATTATTATTTTGTCAATTCAATGTTAATTATCTTAGTTTTTAGGGTGATTTTAGCTGTATTATATGTCTACCTCTCGTGTAGATAGCCCAGTTATAGAGGCTCTAAATCCCGTTTTGTGTCTCCACCATACAAGACCAAATCACTTTAGTGTCCAATCTCAGAAAATAGTTTTTGAGAAATTATTATTTTGTCAATTCAATGTTAATTATCTTAGTTTTTAGGGTGATTTTAGCTGTATTATATGTCTACCTCTCGTGTAGATAGCCCAGTTATAGAGGCTCTAAATCCCGTTTTGTGTCTCCACCATACAAGACCAAATCACTTTAGTGTCCAATCTCAGAAAATAGTTTTTGAGAAATTATTATTTTGTCAATTCAATGTTAATTATCTTAGTTTTTAGGGTGATTTTAGCTGTATTATATGTCTACCTCTCGTGTAGATAGCCCAGTTTTAGAGGCTCTAAATCCCGTTTTGTGTCTCCACCATACAAGACCAAATCACTTTAGTGTCCAATCTCAGAAAATAGTTTTTGAGAAATTATTATTTTGTCAATTCAATGTTAATTATCTTAGTTTTTAGGGTGATTTTAGCTGTATTATATGTCTACCTCTCGTGTAGATAGCCCAGTTATAGAGGCTCTAAATCCCGTTTTGTGTCTCCACCATACAAGACCAAATCACTTTAGTGTCCAATCTCAGAAAATAGTTTTTGAGAAATTATTATTTTGTCAATTCAATGTTAATTATCTTAGTTTTTAGGGTGATTTTAGCTGTATCATATGTCTACCTCTCGTGTAGATAGCCCAGTTATAGAGGCTCTAAATCCCGTTTAGTGTCTCCACCATACAAGACCAAATCACTTTAGTGTCCAATCTCAGAAAATAGTTTTTGAGAAATTATTATTTTGTCAATTCAATGTTAATTATCTTAGTTTTTAGGGTGATTTTAGCTGTATTATATGTCTACCTCTCGTGTAGATAGCCCAGTTATAGAGGCTCTAAATCCCGTTTTGTGTCTCCACCATACAAGACCAAATCACTTTAGTGTCCAATCTCAGAAAATAGTTTTTGAGAAATTATTATTTTGTCAATTCAATGTTAATTATCTTAGTTTTTAGGGTGATTTTAGCTGTATTATATGTCTACCTCTCGTGTAGATAGCCCAGTTATAGAGGCTCTAAATCCCGTTTTGTGTCTCCACCATACAAGACCAAATCACTTTAGTGTCCAATCTCAGAAAATAGTTTTTGAGAAATTATTATTTTGTCAATTCAATGTTAATTATCTTAGTTTTTAGGGTGATTTTAGCTGTATTATATGTCTACCTCTCGTGTAGATAGCCCAGTTATAGAGGCTCTAAATCCCGTTTTGTGTCTCCACCATACAAGACCAAATCACTTTAGTGTCCAATCTCAGAAAATAGTTTTTGAGAAATTATTATTTTGTCAATTCAATGTTAATTATCTTAGTTTTTAGGGTGATTTTAGCTGTATCATATGTCTACCTCTCGTGTAGATAGCCCAGTTATAGAGGCTCTAAATCCCGTTTTGTGTCTCCACCATACAAGACCAAATCACTTTAGTGTCCAATCTCAGAAAATAGTTTTTGAGAAATTATTATTTTGTCAATTCAATGTTAATTATCTTAGTTTTTAGGGTGATTTTAGCTGAATCATATGTCTACCTCTCGTGTAGATAGCCCAGTTATAGAGGCTCTAAATCCCGTTTTGTGTCTCCACCATAAAAGACCAATTCACTTTAGTGTCCAATCTCAGAAAATAGTTTTTGAGAAATTATTATTTTGTCAATTCAATGTTAATTATCTTAGTTTTTAGGGTGATTTTAGCTGTATCATATGTCTACCTCTCGTGTAGATAGCCCAGTTATAGAGGCTCTAAATCCCGTTTTGTGTCTCCACCATAAAAGACCAATTCACTTTAGTGTCCAATCTCAGAAAATAGTTTTTGAGAAATTATTATTTTGTCAATTCAATGTTAATTATCTTAGTTTTTAGGGTGATTTTAGCTGTATTATATGTCTACCTCTCGTGTAGATAGCCCAGTTATAGAGGCTCTAAATCCCGTTTTGTGTCTCCACCATACAAGACCAATTCACTTTAGTGTCCAATCTCAGAAAATAGTTTTTGAGAAATTATTATTTTGTCAATTCAATGTTAATTATCTTAGTTTTTAGGGTGATTTTAGCTGTATTATATGTCTACCTCTCGTGTAGATAGCCCAGTTATAGAGGCTCTAAATCCCGTTTTGTGTCTCCACCATACAAGACCAATTCACTTTAGTGTCCAATCTCAGAAAATAGTTTTTGAGAAATTATTATTTTGTCAATTCAATGTTAATTATCTTAGTTTTTAGGGTGATTTTAGCTGTGTTATATGTCTACCTCTCGTGTAGATAGCCCAGTTATAGAGGCTCTAAATCCCGTTTATATTATTTTGTCAATTCAATGTTAATTATCTTAGTTTTTAGGGTGATTTTAGCTCTATTATATGTCTACCTCTCGTGTAGATAGCCCAGTTATAGAGGCTCTAAATCCCGTTTTGTGTCTCCACCATACAAGACCAATTCACTTTAGTGTCCAATCTCAGAAAATAGTTTTTGAGAAATTATTATTTTGTCAATTCAATGTTAATTATCTTAGTTTTTAGGGTGATTTTAGCTCTATTATATGTCTACCTCTCGTGTAGATAGCCCAGTTATAGAGGCTCTAAATCCCGTTTATATTATTTTGTCAATTCAATGTTAATTATCTTAGTTTTGAGGGTGATTTTAGCTGTATTATATGTCTACCTCTCGTGTAGATAGCCCAGTTATAGAGGCTCTAAATCCCGTTTTGTGTCTCCACCATACAAGACCAAATCACTTTAGTGTCCAATCTCAGAAAATAGTTTTTGAGAAATTATTATTTTGTCAATTCAATGTTAATTATCTTAGTTTTTAGGGTGATTTTAGCTGTATTATAGGTCTACCTCTCGTGTAGATAGCCCAGTTATAGAGGCTCTAAATCCCGTTTATATTATTTTGTCAATTCAATGTTAATTATCTTAGTTTTTAGGGTGATTTTAGCTGTATTATATGTCTACCTCTCGTGTAGATAGCCCAGTTATAGAGGCTCTAAATCCCGTTTTGTGTCTCCACCATACAAGACCAAATCACTTTAGTGTCCAATCTCAGAAAATAGTTTTTGAGAAATTATTATTTTGTCAATTCAATGTTAATTATCTTAGTTTTTAGGGTGATTTTAGCTGTATTATAGGTCTACCTCTCGTGTAGATAGCCCAGTTATAGAGGCTCTAAATCCCGTTTATATTATTTTGTCAATTCAATGTTAATTATCTTAGTTTTTAGGGTGATTTTAGCTGTATTATATGTCTACCTCTCGTGTAGATAGCCCAGTTATAGAGGCTCTAAATCCCGTTTTGTGTCTCCACCATACAAGACCAAATCACTTTAGTGTCCAATCTCAGAAAATAGTTTTTGAGAAATTATTATTTTGTCAATTCAATGTTAATTATCTTAGTTTTTAGGGTGATTTTAGCTGTATTATATGTCTACCTCTCGTGTAGATAGCCCAGTTATAGAGGCTCTAAATCCCGTTTTGTGTCTCCACCATACAAGACCAAATCACTTTAGTGTCCAATCTCAGAAAATAGTTTTTGAGAAATTATTATTTTGTCAATTCAATGTTAATTATCTTAGTTTTTAGGGTGATTTTAGCTGTATTATATGTCTACCTCTCGTGTAGATAGCCCAGTTATAGAGGCTCTAAATCCCGTTTTGTGTCTCCACCATACAAGACCAAATCACTTTAGTGTCCAATCTCAGAAAATAGTTTTTGAGAAATTATTATTTTGTCAATTCAATGTTAATTATCTTAGTTTTTAGGGTGATTTTAGCTGTATTATATGTCTACCTCTCGTGTAGATAGCCCAGTTTTAGAGGCTCTAAATCCCGTTTTGTGTCTCCACCATACAAGACCAAATCACTTTAGTGTCCAATCTCAGAAAATAGTTTTTGAGAAATTATTATTTTGTCAATTCAATGTTAATTATCTTAGTTTTTAGGGTGATTTTAGCTGTATTATATGTCTACCTCTCGTGTAGATAGCCCAGTTATAGAGGCTCTAAATCCCGTTTTGTGTCTCCACCATACAAGACCAAATCACTTTAGTGTCCAATCTCAGAAAATAGTTTTTGAGAAATGATTATTTTGTCAATTCAATGTTAATTATCTTAGTTTTTAGGGTGATTTTAGCTGTATCATATGTCTACCTCTCGTGTAGATAGCCCAGTTATAGAGGCTCTAAATCCCGTTTAGTGTCTCCACCATACAAGACCAAATCACTTTAGTGTCCAATCTCAGAAAATAGTTTTTGAGAAATTATTATTTTGTCAATTCAATGTTAATTATCTTAGTTTTTAGGGTGATTTTAGCTGTATTATATGTCTACCTCTCGTGTAGATAGCCCAGTTATAGAGGCTCTAAATCCCGTTTTGTGTCTCCACCATACAAGACCAAATCACTTTAGTGTCCAATCTCAGAAAATAGTTTTTGAGAAATTATTATTTTGTCAATTCAATGTTAATTATCTTAGTTTTTAGGGTGATTTTAGCTGTATTATATGTCTACCTCTCGTGTAGATAGCCCAGTTATAGAGGCTCTAAATCCCGTTTTGTGTCTCCACCATACAAGACCAAATCACTTTAGTGTCCAATCTCAGAAAATAGTTTTTGAGAAATTATTATTTTGTCAATTCAATGTTAATTATCTTAGTTTTTAGGGTGATTTTAGCTGTATTATATGTCTACCTCTCGTGTAGATAGCCCAGTTATAGAGGCTCTAAATCCCGTTTTGTGTCTCCACCATACAAGACCAAATCACTTTAGTGTCCAATCTCAGAAAATAGTTTTTGAGAAATTATTATTTTGTCAATTCAATGTTAATTATCTTAGTTTTTAGGGTGATTTTAGCTGTATCATATGTCTACCTCTCGTGTAGATAGCCCAGTTATAGAGGCTCTAAATCCCGTTTTGTGTCTCCACCATACAAGACCAAATCACTTTAGTGTCCAATCTCAGAAAATAGTTTTTGATAAATTATTATTTTGTCAATTCAATGTTAATTATCTTAGTTTTTAGGGTGATTTTAGCTGAATCATATGTCTACCTCTCGTGTAGATAGCCCAGTTATAGAGGCTCTAAATCCCGTTTTGTGTCTCCACCATAAAAGACCAATTCACTTTAGTGTCCAATCTCAGAAAATAGTTTTTGAGAAATTATTATTTTGTCAATTCAATGTTAATTATCTTAGTTTTTAGGGTGATTTTAGCTGTATCATATGTCTACCTCTCGTGTAGATAGCCCAGTTATAGAGGCTCTAAATCCCGTTTTGTGTCTCCACCATAAAAGACCAATTCACTTTAGTGTCCAATCTCAGAAAATAGTTTTTGAGAAATTATTATTTTGTCAATTCAATGTTAATTATCTTAGTTTTTAGGGTGATTTTAGCTGTATTATATGTCTACCTCTCGTGTAGATAGCCCAGTTATAGAGGCTCTAAATCCCGTTTTGTGTCTCCACCATACAAGACCAATTCACTTTAGTGTCCAATCTCAGAAAATAGTTTTTGAGAAATTATTATTTTGTCAATTCAATGTTAATTATCTTAGTTTTTAGGGTGATTTTAGCTGTATTATATGTCTACCTCTCGTGTAGATAGCCCAGTTATAGAGGCTCTAAATCCCGTTTTGTGTCTCCACCATACAAGACCAATTCACTTTAGTGTCCAATCTCAGAAAATAGTTTTTGAGAAATTATTATTTTGTCAATTCAATGTTAATTATCTTAGTTTTTAGGGTGATTTTTAGCTGTATTATATGTCTACCTCTCGTGTAGATAGCCCAGTTATAGAGGCTCTAAATCCCGTTTATATTATTTTGTCAATTTAATGTTAATTATCTTAGTTTTTAGGGTGATTTTAGCTGTATTATATGTCTACCTCTCGTGTAGATAGCCCAGTTATAGAGGCTCTAATTCCCGTTTTGTGTCTCCACCATACAAGACCAATTCACTTTAGTGTCCAATCTCAGAAAATAGTTTTTGAGAAATTATTATTTTGTCAATTCAATGTTAATTATCTTAGTTTTTAGGGTGATTTTAGCTGTATTATATGTCTACCTCTCGTGTAGATAGCCCAGTTATAGAGGCTCTAAATCCCGTTTATATTATTTTGTCAATTCAATGTTAATTATCTTAGTTTTTAGGGTGATTTTAGCTGTATTATATGTCTACCTCTCGTGTAGATAGCCCAGTTATAGAGGCTCTAAATCCCGTTTTGTGTCTCCACCATACAAGACCAAATCACTTTAGTGTCCAATCTCAGAAAATAGTTTTTGAGAAATTATTATTTTGTCAATTCAATGTTAATTATCTTAGTTTTTAGGGTGATTTTAGCTGTATTATATGTCTACCTCTCGTGTAGATAGCCCAGTTATAGAGGCTCTAAATCCCGTTTTGTGTCTCCACCATACAAGACCAAATCACTTTAGTGTCCAATCTCAGAAAATAGTTTTTGAGAAATTATTATTTTGTCAATTCAATGTTAATTATCTTAGTTTTTAGGGTGATTTTAGCTGTATTATATGTCTACCTCTCGTGTAGATAGCCCAGTTATAGAGGCTCTAAATCCCGTTTTGTGTCTCCACCATACAAGACCAAATCACTTTAGTGTCCAATCTCAGAAAATAGTTTTTGAGAAATTATTATTTTGTCAATTCAATGTTAATTATCTTAGTTTTTAGGGTGATTTTAGCTGTATTATATGTCTACCTCTCGTGTAGATAGCCCAGTTATAGAGGCTCTAAATCCCGTTTTGTGTCTCCACCATACAAGACCAAATCACTTTAGTGTCCAATCTCAGAAAATAGTTTTTGAGAAATTATTATTTTGTCAATTCAATGTTAATTATCTTAGTTTTTAGGGTGATTTTAGCTCTATTATATGTCTACCTCTCGTGTAGATAGCCCAGTTTTAGAGGCTCTAAATCCCGTTTTGTGTCTCCACCATACAAGACCAAATCACTTTAGTGTCCAATCTCAGAAAATAGTTTTTGAGAAATTATTATTTTGTCAATTCAATGTTAATTATCTTAGTTTTTAGGGTGATTTTAGCTGTAGTATATGTCTACCTCTCGTGTAGATAGCCCAGTTATAGAGGCTCTAAATCCCGTTTTGTGTCTCCACCATACAAGACCAAATCACTTTAGTGTCCAATCTCAGAAAATAGTTTTTGAGAAATTATTATTTTGTCAATTCAATGTTAATTATCTTAGTTTTTAGGGTGATTTTAGCTGTATCATATGTCTACCTCTCGTGTAGATAGCCCAGTTATAGAGGCTCTAAATCCCGTTTAGTGTCTCCACCATACAAGACCAAATCACTTTAGTGTCCAATCTCAGAAAATAGTTTTTGAGAAATTATTATTTTGTCAATTCAATGTTAATTATCTTAGTTTTTAGGGTGATTTTAGCTGTATTATATGTCTACCTCTCGTGTAGATAGCCCAGTTATAGAGGCTCTAAATCCCGTTTTGTGTCTCCACCATACAAGACCAAATCACTTTAGTGTCCAATCTCAGAAAATAGTTTTTGAGAAATTATTATTTTGTCAATTCAATGTTAATTATCTTAGTTTTTAGGGTGATTTTAGCTGTATTATATGTCTACCTCTCGTGTAGATAGCCCAGTTATAGAGGCTCTAAATCCCGTTTTGTGTCTCCACCATACAAGACCAAATCACTTTAGTGTCCAATCTCAGAAAATAGTTTTTGAGAAATTATTATTTTGTCAATTCAATGTTAATTATCTTAGTTTTTAGGGTGATTTTAGCTGTATTATATGTCTACCTCTCGTGTAGATAGCCCAGTTATAGAGGCTCTAAATCCTGTTTTGTGTCTCCACCATACAAGACCAAATCACTTTAGTGTCCAATCTCAGAAAATAGTTTTTGAGAAATTATTATTTTGTCAATTCAATGTTAATTATCTTAGTTTTTAGGGTGATTTTAGCTGTATCATATGTCTACCTCTCGTGTAGATAGCCCAGTTATAGAGGCTCTAAATCCCGTTTTGTGTCTCCACCATACAAGACCAAATCACTTTAGTGTCCAATCTCAGAAAATAGTTTTTGAGAAATTATTATTTTGTCAATTCAATGTTAATTATCTTAGTTTTTAGGGTGATTTTAGCTGTATCATATGTCTACCTCTCGTGTAGATAGCCCAGTTATAGAGGCTCTAAATCCCGTTTTGTGTCTCCACCATAAAAGACCAATTCACTTTAGTGTCCAATCTCAGAAAATAGTTTTTGAGAAATTATTATTTTGTCAATTCAATGTTAATTATCTTAGTTTTTAGGGTGATTTTAGCTGTATTATATGTCTACCTCTCGTGTAGATAGCCCAGTTATAGAGGCTCTAAATCCCGTTTTGTGTCTCCACCATACAAGACCAATTCACTTTAGTGTCCAATCTCAGAAAATAGTTTTTGAGAAATTATTATTTTGTCAATTCAATGTTAATTATCTTAGTTTTTAGGGTGATTTTAGCTGTATTATATGTCTACCTCTCGTGTAGATAGCCCAGTTATAGAGGCTCTAAATCCCGTTTTGTGTCTCCACCATACAAGACCAATTCACTTTAGTGTCCAATCTCAGAAAATAGTTTTTGAGAAATTATTATTTTGTCAATTCAATGTTAATTATCTTAGTTTTTAGGGTGATTTTAGCTGTATTATATGTCTACCTCTCGTGTAGATAGCCCAGTTATAGAGGCTCTAAATCCCGTTTATATTATTTTGTCAATTCAATGTTAATTATCTTAGTTTTTAGGGTGATTTTAGCTGTATTATATGTCTACCTCTCGTGTAGATAGCCCAGTTATAGAGGCTCTAATTCCCGTTTTGTGTCTCCACCATACAAGACCAATTCACTTTAGTGTCCAATCTCAGAAAATAGTTTTTGAGAAATTATTATTTTGTCAATTCAATGTTAATTATCTTAGTTTTTAGGGTGATTTTAGCTGTATTATATGTCTACCTCTCGTGTAGATAGCCCAGTTATAGAGGCTCTAAATCCCGTTTTGTGTCTCCACCATACAAGACCAAATCACTTTAGTGTCCAATCTCAGAAAATAGTTTTTGAGAAATTATTATTTTGTCAATTCAATGTTAATTATCTTAGTTTTTAGGGTGATTTTAGCTGTATTATATGTCTACCTCTCGTGTAGATAGCCCAGTTATAGAGGCTCTAAATCCCGTTTTGTGTCTCCACCATACAAGACCAAATCACTTTAGTGTCCAATCTCAGAAAATAGTTTTTGAGAAATTATTATTTTGTCAATTCAATGTTAATTATCTTAGTTTTTAGGGTGATTTTAGCTGTATTATATGTCTACCTCTCGTGTAGATAGCCCAGTTATAGAGGCTCTAAATCCCGTTTTGTGCCTCCACCATACAAGACCAAATCACTTTAGTGTCCAATCTCAGAAAATAGTTTTTGAGAAATTATTATTTTGTCAATTCAATGTTAATTATCTTAGTTTTTAGGGTGATTTTAGCTGTATTATATGTCTACCTCTCGTGTAGATAGCCCAGTTATAGAGGCTCTAAATCCCGTTTTGTGCCTCCACCATACAAGACCAAATCACTTTAGTGCCCAATCTCAGAAAATAGTTTTTGAGAAATTATTATTTTGTCAATTCAATGTTAATTATCTTAGTTTTTAGGGTGATTTTAGCTGTATTATATGTCTACCTCTCGTGTAGATAGCCCAGTTATAGAGGCTCTAAATCCCGTTTTGTGTCTCCACCATACAAGACCAAATCACTTTAGTGCCCAATCTCAGAAAATAGTTTTTGAGAAATTATTATTTTGTCAATTCAATGTTAATTATCTTAGTTTTTAGGGTGATTTTAGCTGTATTATATGTCTACCTCTCGTGTAGATAGCCCAGTTATAGAGGCTCTAAATCCCGTTTTGTGTCTCCACCATACAAGACCAATTCACTTTAGTGTCCAATCTCAGAAAATAGTTTTTGAGAAATTATTATTTTGTCAATTCAATGTTAATTATCTTAGTTTTTAGGGTGATTTTAGCTGTATTATATGTCTACCTCTCGTGTAGATAGCCCAGTTATAGAGGCTCTAAATCCCGTTTTGTGTCTCCACCATACAAGACCAATTCACTTTAGTGTCCAATCTCAGAAAATAGTTTTTGAGAAATTATTATTTTGTCAATTCAATGTTAATTATCTTAGTTTTTAGGGTGATTTTAGCTGTATTATATGTCTACCTCTCGTGTAGATAGCCCAGTTATAGAGGCTCTAAATCCCGTTTTGTGTCTCCACCATACAAGACCAAATCACTTTAGTGTCCAATCTCAGAAAATAGTTTTTGAGAAATTATTATTTTGTCAATTCAATGTTAATTATCTTAGTTTTTAGGGTGATTTTAGCTGTATTATATGTCTACCTCTCGTGTAGATAGCCCAGTTATAGAGGCTCTAAATCCCGTTTTGTGTCTCCACCATACAAGACCAAATCACTTTAGTGTCCAATCTCAGAAAATAGTTTTTGAGAAATTATTATTTTGTCAATTCAATGTTAATTATCTTAGTTTTTAGGGTGATTTTAGCTGTATTATATGTCTACCTCTCGTGTAGATAGCCCAGTTATAGAGGCTCTAAATCCCGTTTTGTGTCTCCACCATACAAGACCAAATCACTTTAGTGTCCAATCTCAGAAAATAGTTTTTGAGAAATTATTATTTTGTCAATTCAATGTTAATTATCTTAGTTTTTAGGGTGATTTTAGCTGTATTATATGTCTACCTCTCGTGTAGATAGCCCAGTTATAGAGGCTCTAAATCCCGTTTTGTGTCTCCACCATACAAGACCAAATCACTTTAGTGTCCAATCTCAGAAAATAGTTTTTGAGAAATTATTATTTTGTCAATTCAATGTTAATTATCTTAGTTTTTAGGGTGATTTTAGCTGTATTATATGTCTACCTCTCGTGTAGATAGCCCAGTTATAGAGGCTCTAAATCCCGTTTTGTGTCTCCACCATACAAGACCAAATCACTTTAGTGTCCAATCTCAGAAAATAGTTTTTGAGAAATTATTATTTTGTCAATTCAATGTTAATTATCTTAGTTTTTAGGGTGATTTTAGCTGTATTATATGTCTACCTCTCGTGTAGATAGCCCAGTTATAGAGGCTCTAAATCCCGTTTTGTGTCTCCACCATACAAGACCAAATCACTTTAGTGTCCAATCTCAGAAAATAGTTTTTGAGAAATTATTATTTTGTCAATTCAATGTTAATTATCTTAGTTTTTAGGGTGATTTAGCTGTATTATATGTCTACCTCTCGTGTAGATAGCCCAGTTATAGAGGCTCTAAATCCCGTTTTGTGTCTCCACCATACAAGACCAAATCACTTTAGTGTCCAATCTCAGAAAATAGTTTTTGAGAAATTATTATTTTGTCAATTCAATGTTAATTATCTTAGTTTTTAGGGTGATTTTAGCTGTATTATATGTCTACCTCTCGTGTAGATAGCCCAGTTATAGAGGCTCTAAATCCCGTTTATATTATTTTGTCAATTCAATGTTAATTAGACTAGTTTTTAGGGTGATTTTAGCTCTATTATATGTCTACCTCTCGTGTAGATAGCCCAGTTATAGAGGCTCTAAATCCTGTTTTATGTCTCCACCATACAAGACCAATTCACTTTAGTGTCCAATCTCAGAAAATAGTTTTTGAGAAAATATTATTTTGTCAATTCAATGTTAATTAGCCTAGTTTTTAGGGTGATTTTAGCTCTATTATATGTCTACCTCTCATGTATTAAGATAGCCCAGTTATAGAGGCTCTAAATCCCGTTTTATGTCTCCACCATACAAGACCAAATCACTTTAGTGTCCAATCTCAGAAAATAGTTTTTGAGAAAATATTATTTTGTCAATTCAATGTTAATTAGCCTAGTTTTTAGGGTGATTTTAGCTCTATTATATGTCTACCTCTCATGTATTAAGATAGCCCAGTTATAGAGGCTCTAAATCCCGTTTTATGTCTCCACCATACAAGACCAAATCACTTTAGTGTCCAATCTCAGAAAATAGTTTTTGAGAAAATATTATTTTGTCAATTCAATGTTAATTAGCCTAGTTTTTAGGGTGATTTTAGCTCTATTATATGTCTACCTCTCATGTATTAAGATAGCCCAGTTATAGAGGCTCTAAATCCCGTTTTATGTCTCCACCATACAAGACCAAATCACTTTAGTGTCCAATCTCAGAAAATAGTTTTTGAGAAAATATTATTTTTTTCAATTCAATGTTAATTATCTTAGTTTTTAGGGTGATTTTAGCTCTATTATATGTCTACCTCTCATGTATTAAGATAGCCCAGTTATAGAGGCTCTAAATCCCGTTTTGTGTCTCCACCATACAAGACCAAATCACTTTAGTGTCCAATCTCAGAAAATAGTTTTTGAGAAAATATTATTTTTTCAATTCAATGTTAATTATCTTAGTTTTTAGGGTGATTTTAGCTCTATTATATGTCTACCTCTCGTGTATTAAGATAGCCCAGTTATAGAGGCTCTAAATCCCGTTTTGTGTCTCCACCATACAAGACCAATTCACTTTAGTGTCCAATCTCAGAAAATAGTTTTTGAGAAATTATTATTTTGTCAATTCAATGTTAATTATCTTAGTTTTTAGGGTGATTTTAGCTGTATTATATGTCTACCTCTCATGTATTAAGATAGCCCAGTTATAGAGGCTCTAAATCCCGTTTTGTGTCTCCACCATACAAGACCAATTCACTTTAGTGTCCAATCTCAGAAAATAGTTTTTGAGAAATTATTATTTTGTCAATTCAATGTTAATTATCTTAGTTTTTAGGGTGATTTTAGCTGTATTATATGTCTACCTCTCATGTATTAAGATAGCCCAGTTATAGAGGCTCTAAATCCCATTTATATTATTTTGTCAATTCAATGTTAATTATCTTAGTTTTTAGGGTGATTTTAGCTCTATTATATGTCTACCTCTCGTGTAGATAGCCCAGTTATAGAGGCTCTAAATCCCGTTTTGTGTCTCCACCATACAAGACCAAATCACTTTAGTGTCCAATCTCAGAAAATAGTTTTTGAGAAATTATTATTTTGTCAATTCAATGTTAATTATCTTAGTTTTTAGGGTGATTTAGCTGTATTATATGTCTACCTCTCGTGTAGATAGCCCAGTTATAGAGGCTCTAAATCCCGTTTTGTGTCTCCACCATACAAGACCAAATCACTTTAGTGTCCAATCTCAGAAAATAGTTTTTGAGAAATTATTATTTTGTCAATTCAATGTTAATTATCTTAGTTTTTAGGGTGATTTTAGCTGTATTATATGTCTACCTCTCGTGTAGATAGCCCAGTTATAGAGGCTCTAAATCCCGTTTATATTATTTTGTCAATTCAATGTTAATTAGACTAGTTTTTAGGGTGATTTTAGCTCTATTATATGTCTACCTCTCGTGTAGATAGCCCAGTTATAGAGGCTCTAAATCCTGTTTTATGTCTCCACCATACAAGACCAATTCACTTTAGTGTCCAATCTCAGAAAATAGTTTTTGAGAAAATATTATTTTGTCAATTCAATGTTAATTAGCCTAGTTTTTAGGGTGATTTTAGCTCTATTATATGTCTACCTCTCATGTATTAAGATAGCCCAGTTATAGAGGCTCTAAATCCCGTTTTATGTCTCCACCATACAAGACCAAATCACTTTAGTGTCCAATCTCAGAAAATAGTTTTTGAGAAAATATTATTTTGTCAATTCAATGTTAATTAGCCTAGTTTTTAGGGTGATTTTAGCTCTATTATATGTCTACCTCTCATGTATTAAGATAGCCCAGTTATAGAGGCTCTAAATCCCGTTTTATGTCTCCACCATACAAGACCAAATCACTTTAGTGTCCAATCTCAGAAAATAGTTTTTGAGAAAATATTATTTTGTCAATTCAATGTTAATTAGCCTAGTTTTTAGGGTGATTTTAGCTCTATTATATGTCTACCTCTCATGTATTAAGATAGCCCAGTTATAGAGGCTCTAAATCCCGTTTTATGTCTCCCCCATACAAGACCAAATCACTTTAGTGTCCAATCTCAGAAAATAGTTTTTGAGAAAATATTATTTTTTTCAATTCAATGTTAATTATCTTAGTTTTTAGGGTGATTTTAGCTCTATTATATGTCTACCTCTCATGTATTAAGATAGCTCAGTTATAGAGGCTCTAAATCCCGTTTTGTGTCTCCACCATACAAGACCAAATCACTTTAGTGTCCAATCTCAGAAAATAGTTTTTGAGAAAATATTATTTTTTCAATTCAATGTTAATTATCTTAGTTTTTAGGGTGATTTTAGCTCTATTATATGTCTACCTCTCGTGTATTAAGATAGCCCAGTTATAGAGGCTCTAAATCCCGTTTTGTGTCTCCACCATACAAGACCAATTCACTTTAGTGTCCAATCTCAGAAAATAGTTTTTGAGAAATTATTATTTTGTCAATTCAATGTTAATTATCTTAGTTTTTAGGGTGATTTTAGCTGTATTATATGTCTACCTCTCATGTATTAAGATAGCCCAGTTATAGAGGCTCTAAATCCCGTTTTGTGTCTCCACCATACAAGACCAATTCACTTTAGTGTCCAATCTCAGAAAATAGTTTTTGAGAAATTATTATTTTGTCAATTCAATGTTAATTATCTTAGTTTTTAGGGTGATTTTAGCTGTATTATATGTCTACCTCTCATGTATTAAGATAGCCCAGTTATAGAGGCTCTAAATCCCATTTATATTATTTTGTCAATTCAATGTTAATTATCTTAGTTTTTAGGGTGATTTTAGCTCTATTATATGTCTACCTCTCGTGTAGATAGCCCAGTTATAGAGGCTCTAAATCCCGTTTTGTGTCTCCACCATACAAGACCAATTCACTTTAGTGTCCAATCTCAGAAAATAGTTTTTGAGAAATTATTATTTTGTCAATTCAATGTTAATTATCTTAGTTTTTAGGGTGATTTTAGCTGTATTATATGTCTACCTCTCGTGTAGATAGCCCAGTTATAGAGGCTCTAAATCCCGTTTATATTATTTTGTCAATTCAATGTTAATTATCTTAGTTTTTAGGGTGATTTTAGCTCTATTATATGTCTACCTATCGTGTAGATAGCCCAGTTATAGAGGCTCTAAATCCCGTTTTGTGTCTCCACCATACAAGACCAATTCACTTTATTGTCCAATCTCAGAAAATAGTTTTTGAGAAATTATTATTTTGTCAATTCAATGTTAATTATCTTAGTTTTTAGGGTGATTTTAGCTGTATTATATGTCTACCTCTCGTGTAGATAGCCCAGTTATAGAGGCTCTAAATCCCGTTTATATTATTTTGTCAATTCAATGTTAATTATCTTAGTTTTTAGGGTGATTTTAGCTCTATTATATGTCTACCTCTCGTGTAGATAGCCCAGTTATAGAGGCTCTAAATCCCGTTTTGTGTCTCCACCATACAAGACCAATTCACTTTAGTGTCCAATCTCAGAAAATAGTTTTTGAGAAATTATTATTTTGTCAATTCAATGTTAATTATCTTAGTTTTTAGGGTGATTTTAGCTGTATTATATGTCTACCTCTCGTGTAGATAGCCCAGTTATAGAGGCTCTAAATCCCGTTTATATTATTTGGTCAATTCAATGTTAATTATCTTAGTTTTTAGGGTGATTTTAGCTCTATTATATGTCTACCTCTCGTGTAGATAGCCCAGTTATAGAGGCTCTAAATCCCGTTTTGTGTCTCCACCATACAAGACCAATTCACTTTAGTGTCCAATCTCAGAAAATAGTTTTTGAGAAATTATTATTTTGTCAATTCAATGTTAATTATCTTAGTTTTTAGGGTGATTTTAGCTGTATTATATGTCTACCTCTCATGTATTAAGATAGCCCAGTTATAGAGGCTCTAAATCCCGTTTTGTGTCTCCACCATACAAGACCAATTCACTTTAGTGTCCAATCTCAGAAAATAGTTTTTGAGAAATTATTATTTTGTCAATTCAATGTTAATTATCTTAGTTTTTAGGGTGATTTTAGCTGTATTATATGTCTACCTCTCATGTATTAAGATAGCCCAGTTATAGAGGCTCTAAATCCCGTTTATATTATTTTGTCAATTCAATGTTAATTATCTTAGTTTTTAGGGTGATCTTAGCTGTATTATATGTCTACCTCTCGTGTATATAGCCCAGTTATAGAGGCTCTAAATCCCGTTTTGTGTCTCCACCATACAAGACCAATTCACTTTAGTGTCCAATCTCAGAAAATAGTTTTTGAGAAATTATTATTTTGTCAATTCAATGTTAATTATCTTAGTTTTTAGGGTGATTTTAGCTGTATTATATGTCTACCTCTCATGTATTAAGATAGCCCAGTTATAGAGGCTCTAAATCCCGTTTTGTGTCTCCACCATACAAGACCAATTCACTTTAGTGTCTAATCTCAGAAAATAGTTTTTGAGAAATTATTATTTTGTCAATTCAATGTTAATTATCTTAGTTTTTAGGGTGATTTTAGCTGTATTATATGTCTACCTCTCATGTATTAAGATAGCCCAGTTATAGAGGCTCTAAATCCCGTTTTGTGTCTCCACCATACAAGACCAATTCACTTTAGTGTCTAATCTCAGAAAATAGTTTTTGAGAAATTATTATTTTGTCAATTCAATGTTAATTATCTTAGTTTTTAGGGTGATTTTAGCTGTATTATATGTCTACCTCTCGTGTAGATAGCCCAGTTATAGAGGCTCTAAATCCCGTTTATATTATTTTGTCAATTCAATGTTAATTATCTTAGTTTTTAGGGTGATTTTAGCTGTATTATATGTCTACCTCTCATGTATTAAGATAGCCCAGTTATAGAGGCTCTAAATCCCGTTTTATGTCTCCACCATACAAGACCAATTCACTTTAGTGTCCAATCTCAGAAAATAGTTTTTGAGAAATTATTATTTTGTCAATTCAATATTAATTATCTTAGTTTTTAGGGTGATTTTAGCTGTATTATATGTCTACCTCTCATGTATTAAGATAGCCCAGTTATAGAGGCTCTAAATCCCGTTTTATGTCTCCACCATACAAGACCAATTCACTTTAGTGTCCAATCTCAGAAAATAGTTTTTGAGAAAATATTATTTTGTCAATTCAATGTTAATTAGCCTAGTTTTTAGGGTGATTTTAGCTCTATTATATGTCTACCTCTCATGTATTAAGATAGCCCAGTTATAGAGGCTCTAAATCCCGTTTTATGTCTCCACCATACAAGACCAAATCACTTTAGTGTCCAATCTCAGAAAATAGTTTTTGAGAAAATATTATTTTGTCAATTCAATGTTAATTAGCCTAGTTTTTAGGGTGATTTTAGCTCTATTATATGTCTACCTCTCATGTATTAAGATAGCCCAGTTATAGAGGCTCTAAATCCCGTTTTATGTCTCCACCATACAAGACCAAATCACTTTAGTGTCCAATCTCAGAAAATAGTTTTTGAGAAAATATTATTTTTTTCAATTCAATGTTAATTATCTTAGTTTTTAGGGTGATTTTAGCTCTATTATATGTCTACCTCTCATGTATTAAGATAGCCCAGTTATAGAGGCTCTAAATCCCGTTTTGTGTCTCCACCATACAAGACCAAATCACTTTAGTGTCCAATCTCAGAAAATAGTTTTTGAGAAAATATTATTTTTTCAATTCAATGTTAATTATCTTAGTTTTTAGGGTGATTTTAGCTCTATTATATGTCTACCTCTCGTGTATTAAGATAGCCCAGTTATAGAGGCTCTAAATCCCGTTTTGTGTCTCCACCATACAAGACCAATTCACTTTAGTGTCCAATCTCAGAAAATAGTTTTTGAGAAATTATTATTTTGTCAATTCAATGTTAATTATCTTAGTTTTTAGGGTGATTTTAGCTGTATTATATGTCTACCTCTCATGTATTAAGATAGCCCAGTTATAGAGGCTCTAAATCCCGTTTTGTGTCTCCACCATACAAGACCAATTCACTTTAGTGTCCAATCTCAGAAAATAGTTTTTGAGAAATTATTATTTTGTCAATTCAATGTTAATTATCTTAGTTTTTAGGGTGATTTTAGCTGTATTATATGTCTACCTCTCATGTATTAAGATAGCCCAGTTATAGAGGCTCTAAATCCCATTTATATTATTTTGTCAATTCAATGTTAATTATCTTAGTTTTTAGGGTGATTTTAGCTCTATTATATGTCTACCTCTCGTGTAGATAGCCCAGTTATAGAGGCTCTAAATCCCGTTTTGTGTCTCCACCATACAAGACCAATTCACTTTAGTGTCCAATCTCAGAAAATAGTTTTTGAGAAATTATTATTTTGTCAATTCAATGTTAATTATCTTAGTTTTTAGGGTGATTTTAGCTGTATTATATGTCTACCTCTCGTGTAGATAGCCCAGTTATAGAGGCTCTAAATCCCGTTTATATTATTTTGTCAATTCAATGTTAATTATCTTAGTTTTTAGGGTGATTTTAGCTCTATTATATGTCTACCTCTCGTGTAGATAGCCCAGTTATAGAGGCTCTAAATCCCGTTTTGTGTCTCCACCATACAAGACCAATTCACTTTATTGTCCAATCTCAGAAAATAGTTTTTGAGAAATTATTATTTTGTCAATTCAATGTTAATTATCTTAGTTTTTAGGGTGATTTTAGCTGTATTATATGTCTACCTCTCGTGTAGATAGCCCAGTTATAGAGGCTCTAAATCCCGTTTATATTATTTTGTCAATTCAATGTTAATTATCTTAGTTTTTAGGGTGATTTTAGCTCTATTATATGTCTACCTCTCGTGTAGATAGCCCAGTTATAGAGGCTCTAAATCCCGTTTTGTGTCTCCACCATACAAGACCAATTCACTTTAGTGTCCAATCTCAGAAAATAGTTTTTGAGAAATTATTATTTTGTCAATTCAATGTTAATTATCTTAGTTTTTAGGGTGATTTTAGCTGTATTATATGTCTACCTCTCGTGTAGATAGCCCAGTTATAGAGGCTCTAAATCCCGTTTATATTATTTGGTCAATTCAATGTTAATTATCTTAGTTTTTAGGGTGATTTTAGCTCTATTATATGTCTACCTCTCGTGTAGATAGCCCAGTTATAGAGGCTCTAAATCCCGTTTTGTGTCTCCACCATACAAGACCAATTCACTTTAGTGTCCAATCTCAGAAAATAGTGTTTGAGAAATTATTATTTTGTCAATTCAATGTTAATTATCTTAGTTTTTAGGGTGATTTTAGCTGTATTATATGTCTACCTCTCATGTATTAAGATAGCCCAGTTATAGAGGCTCTAAATCCCGTTTTGTGTCTCCACCATACAAGACCAATTCACTTTAGTGTCCAATCTCAGAAAATAGTTTTTGAGAAATTATTATTTTGTCAATTCAATGTTAATTATCTTAGTTTTTAGGGTGATTTTAGCTGTATTATATGTCTACCTCTCATGTATTAAGATAGCCCAGTTATAGAGGCTCTAAATCCCGTTTATATTATTTTGTCAATTCAATGTTAATTATCTTAGTTTTTAGGGTGATCTTAGCTGTATTATATGTCTACCTCTCGTGTATATAGCCCAGTTATAGAGGCTCTAAATCCCGTTTTGTGTCTCCACCATACAAGACCAATTCACTTTAGTGTCCAATCTCAGAAAATAGTTTTTGAGAAATTATTATTTTGTCAATTCAATGTTAATTATCTTAGTTTTTAGGGTGATTTTAGCTGTATTATATGTCTACCTCTCATGTATTAAGATAGCCCAGTTATAGAGGCTCTAAATCCCGTTTTGTGTCTCCACCATACAAGACCAATTCACTTTAGTGTCTAATCTCAGAAAATAGTTTTTGAGAAATTATTATTTTGTCAATTCAATGTTAATTATCTTAGTTTTTAGGGTGATTTTAGCTGTATTATATGTCTACCTCTCATGTATTAAGATAGCCCAGTTATAGAGGCTCTAAATCCCGTTTTGTGTCTCCACCATACAAGACCAATTCACTTTAGTGTCTAATCTCAGAAAATAGTTTTTGAGAAATTATTATTTTGTCAATTCAATGTTAATTATCTTAGTTTTTAGGGTGATTTTAGCTGTATTATATGTCTACCTCTCGTGTAGATAGCCCAGTTATAGAGGCTCTAAATCCCGTTTATATTATTTTGTCAATTCAATGTTAATTATCTTAGTTTTTAGGGTGATTTTAGCTGTATTATATGTCTACCTCTCATGTATTAAGATAGCCCAGTTATAGAGGCTCTAAATCCCGTTTTATGTCTCCACCATACAAGACCAATTCACTTTAGTGTCCAATCTCAGAAAATAGTTTTTGAGAAATTATTATTTTGTCAATTCAATATTAATTATCTTAGTTTTTAGGGTGATTTTAGCTGTATTATATGTCTACCTCTCATGTATTAAGATAGCCCAGTTATAGAGGCTCTAAATCCCGTTTTATGTCTCCACCATACAAGACCAATTCACTTTAGTGTCCAATCTCAGAAAATAGTTTTTGAGAAAATATTATTTTGTCAATTCAATGTTAATTAGCCTAGTTTTTAGGGTGATTTTAGCTCTATTATATGTCTACCTCTCATGTATTAAGATAGCCCAGTTATAGAGGCTCTAAATCCCGTTTTATGTCTCCACCATACAAGACCAAATCACTTTAGTGTCCAATCTCAGAAAATAGTTTTTGAGAAAATATTATTTTGTCAATTCAATGTTAATTATCTTAGTTTTTAGGGTGATTTTAGCTGTATTATATGTCTACCTCTCGTGTATTAAGATAGCCCAGTTATAGAGGCTCTAAATCCCGTTTTGTGTCTCCACCATACAAGACCAATTCACTTTAGTGTCCAATCTCAGAAAATAGTTTTTGAGAAAATATTATTTTGTCAATTCAATGTTAATTATCTTAGTTTTTAGGGTGATTTTAGCTGTATTATATGTCTACCTCTCGTGTATTAAGATAGCCCAGTTATAGAGGCTCTAAATCCCGTTTTGTGTCTCCACCATACAAGACCAATTCACTTTAGTGTCCAATCTCAGAAAATAGTTTTTGAGAAAATATTATGTTGTCAATTCAATGTTAATTATCTTAGTTTTTAGGGTGATTTTAGCTGTATTATATGTCTACCTCTCGTGTATTAAGATAGCCCAGTTATAGAGGCTCTAAATCCCATTTTGTGTCTCCACCATACAAGACCAATTCACTTTAGTGTCCAATCTCAGAAAATAGTTTTTGAGAAAATATTATTTTGTCAATTCAATGTTAATTATCTTAGTTTTTAGGGTGATTTTAGCTGTATTATATGTCTACCTCTCGTGTATTAAGATAGCCCAGTTATAGAGGCTCTAAATCCCGTTTTGTGTCTCCACCATACAAGACCAATTCACTTTAGTGTCCAATCTCAGAAAATAGTTTTTGAGAAATTTTTATTTTGTCAATTCAATGTTAATTATCTTAGTTTTTAGGGTGATTTTAGCTGTATTATATGTCTACCTCTCGTGTATTAAGATAGCCCAGTTATAGAGGCTCTAAATCCCGTTTTGTGTCTCCACCATACAAGACCAATTCACTTTAGTGTCCAATCTCAGAAAATAGTTTTTGAGAAAATATTATTTTGTCAATTCAATGTTAATTATCTTAGTTTTTAGGGTGATTTTAGCTGTATTATATGTCTACCTCTCATGTATTAAGATAGCCCAGTTATAGAGCCTCTAAATCCCGTTTATATTATTTTGTCAATTCAATGTTAATTAGCCTAGTTTTTAGGGTGATTTTAGCTCTATTATATGTCTACCTCTCATGTAGATAGCCCAGTTATAGAGGCTCTAAATCCCGTTTTTATGTATCCACCATACAAGACCAATTCACTTTAGTGTCCAATCTCAGAAAATTGTTTTTGAGAAAATATTATTTTGTCAATTCAATGTTAATTAGCCTAGTTTTAGGGTGATTTTAGCTCTATTATATGTCTACCTCTCGTGTATTAAGATAGCCCAGTTATAGAGGCTCTAAATCCCGTTTTATGTCTCCACCATACAAGACCAATTCACTTTAGTGTCTCTAAATCCCGTTTTATGTCTCCACCATACAAGACCAATTCACTTTAGTGTCCAATCTCAGAAAATAGTTTTTGAGAAAATATTATTTTGTCAATTCAATGTTAATTAGCCTAGTTTTTAGGGTGATTTTAGCTCTATTATATGTCTACCTCTCATGTAGATAGCCCAGTTATAGAGGCTCTAAATCCCGTTTTGTGTCTCCACCATACAAGACCAAATCACTTTAGTGTCCAATCTCAGAAAATAGTTTTTGAGAAATTATTATTTTGTCAATTCAATGTTAATTATCTTAGTTTTTAGGGTGATTTTAGCTGTATTATATGTCTACCTCTCGTGTAGATAGCCCAGTTATAGAGGCTCTAAATCCCGTTTATATTATTTTGTCAATTCAATGTTAATTAGACTAGTTTTTAGGGTGATTTTAGCTCTATTATATGTCTACCTCTCGTGTAGATAGCCCAGTTATAGAGGCTCTAAATCCCGTTTTATGTCTCCACCATACAAGACCAATTCACTTTAGTGTCCAATCTCAGAAAATAGTTTTTGAGAAAATATTATTTTGTCAATTCAATGTTAATTAGCCTAGTTTTTAGGGTGATTTTAGCTCTATTATATGTCTACCTCTCATGTATTAAGATAGCCCAGTTATAGAGGCTCTAAATCCCGTTTTATGTCTCCACCATACAAGACCAAATCACTTTAGTGTCCAATCTCAGAAAATAGTTTTTGAGAAAATATTATTTTGTCAATTCAATGTTAATTAGCCTAGTTTTTAGGGTGATTTTAGCTCTATTATATGTCTACCTCTCATGTATTAAGATAGCCCAGTTATAGAGGCTCTAAATCCCGTTTTATGTCTCCACCATACAAGACCAAATCACTTTAGTGTCCAATCTCAGAAAATAGTTTTTGAGAAAATATTATTTTGTCAATTCAATGTTAATTAGCCTAGTTTTTAGGGTGATTTTAGCTCTATTATATGTCTACCTCTCATGTATTAAGATAGCCCAGTTATAGAGGCTCTAAATCCCGTTTTATGTCTCCACCATACAAGACCAAATCACTTTAGTGTCCAATCTCAGAAAATAGTTTTTGAGAAAATATTATTTTTTCAATTCAATGTTAATTATCTTAGTTTTTAGGGTGATTTTAGCTCTATTATATGTCTACCTCTCATGTATTAAGATAGCCCAGTTATAGAGGCTCTAAATCCCGTTTTGTGTCTCCACCATACAAGACCAAATCACTTTAGTGTCCAATCTCAGAAAATAGTTTTTGAGAAAATATTATTTTTTCAATTCAATGTTAATTATCTTAGTTTTTAGGGTGATTTTAGCTGTATTATATGTCTACCTCTCATGTATTAAGATAGCCCAGTTATAGAGGCTCTAAATCCCATTTATATTATTTTGTCAATTCAATGTTAATTATCTTAGTTTTTAGGGTGATTTTAGCTCTATTATATGTCTACCTCTCGTGTAGATAGCCCAGTTATAGAGGCTCTAAATCCCGATTTGTGTCTCCACCATACAAGACCAATTCACTTTAGTGTCCAATCTCAGAAATAGTTTTTGAGAAATTATTATTTTGTCAATTCAATGTTAATTATCTTAGTTTTTAGGGTGATTTTAGCTGTATTATATGTCTACCTCTCGTGTAGATAGCCCAGTTATAGAGGCTCTAAATCCCGTTTATATTATTTTGTCAATTCAATGTTAATTATCTTAGTTTTTAGGGTGATTTTAGCTCTATTATATGTCTACCTCTCGTGTAGATAGCCCAGTTATAGAGGCTCTAAATCCCGTTTTGTGTCTCCACCATACAAGACCAATTCACTTTAGTGTCCAATCTCAGAAAATAGTTTTTGAGAAATTATTATTTTGTCAATTCAATGTTAATTATCTTAGTTTTTAGGGTGATTTTAGCTGTATTATATGTCTACCTCTCGTGTAGATAGCCCAGTTATAGAGGCTCTAAATCCCGTTTATATTATTTTGTCAATTCAATGTTAATTATCTTAGTTTTTAGGGTGATTTTAGCTCTATTATATGTCTACCTCTCGTGTAGATAGCCCAGTTATAGAGGCTCTAAATCCCGTTTTGTGTCTCCACCATACAAGACCAATTCACTTTAGTGTCCAATCTCAGAAAATAGTTTTTGAGAAATTATTATTTTGTCAATTCAATGTTAATTATCTTAGTTTTTAGGGTGATTTTAGCTGTATTATATGTCTACCTCTCGTGTAGATAGCCCAGTTATAGAGGCTCTAAATCCCGTTTATATTATTTTGTCAATTCAATGTTAATTATCTTAGTTTTTAGGGTGATTTTAGCTCTATTATATGTCTACCTCTCGTGTAGATAGCCCAGTTATAGAGGCTCTAAATCCCGTTTTGTGTTTCCACCATACAAGACCAATTCACTTTAGTGTCCAATCTCAGAAAATAGTTTTTGAGAAATTATTATTTTGTCAATTCAATGTTAATTATCTTAGTTTTTAGGGTGATTTTAGCTGTATTATATGTCTACCTCTCATGTATTAAGATAGCCCAGTTATAGAGGCTCTAAATCCCGTTTTGTGTCTCCACCATACAAGACCAATTCACTTTAGTGTCCAATCTCAGAAAATAGTTTTTGAGAAATTATTATTTTGTCAATTCAATGTTAATTATCTTAGTTTTTAGGGTGATTTTAGCTGTATTATATGTCTACCTCTCATGTATTAAGATAGCCCAGTTATAGAGGCTCTAAATCCCGTTTATATTATTTTGTCAATTCAATGTTAATTATCTTAGTTTTTAGGGTGATTTTAGCTGTATTATATGTCTACCTCTCGTGTATATAGCCCAGTTATAGAGGCTCTAAATCCCGTTTTGTGTCTCCACCATACAAGACCAATTCACTTTAGTGTCCAATCTCAGAAAATAGTTTTTGAGAAATTATTATTTTGTCAATTCAATGTTAATTATCTTAGTTTTTAGGGTGATTTTAGCTGTATTATATGTCTACCTCTCATGTATTAAGATAGCCCAGTTATAGAGGCTCTAAATCCCGTTTTGTGTCTCCACCATACAAGACCAATTCACTTTAGTGTCTAATCTCAGAAAATAGTTTTTGAGAAATTATTATTTTGTCAATTCAATGTTAATTATCTTAGTTTTTAGGGTGATTTTAGCTGTATTATATGTCTACCTCTCATGTATAAAGATAGCCCAGTTATAGAGGCTCTAAATACCGTTGTGTGTCTCCACCATACAAGACCAATTCACTTTAGTGTCTAATCTCAGAAAATAGTTTTTGAGAAATTATTATTTTGTCAATTCAATGTTAATTATCTTAGTTTTTAGGGTGATTTTAGCTGTATTATATGTCTACCTCTCATGTATTAAGATAGCCCAGTTATAGAGGCTCTAAATCCCGTTTTATGTCTCCACCATACAAGACCAATTCACTTTAGTGTCCAATCTCAGAAAATAGTTTTTGAGAAATTATTATTTTGTCAATTCAATGTTAATTATCTTAGTTTTTAGGGTGATTTTAGCTGTATTATATGTCTACCTCTCATGTATTAAGATAGCCCAGTTATAGAGGCTCTAAATCCCGTTTTATGTCTCCACCATACAAGACCAATTCACTTTAGTGTCCAATCTCAGAAAATAGCTTTTGAGAAAATATTATTTTGTCAATTCAATGTTAATTAGCCTAGTTTTTAGGGTGATTTTAGCTCTATTATATGTCTACCTCTCATGTATTAAGATAGCCCAGTTATAGAGGCTCTAAATCCCGTTTTATGTCTCCACCATACAAGACCAAATCACTTTAGTGTCCAATCTCAGAAAATAGTTTTTGAGAAAATATTATTTTGTCAATTCAATGTTAATTATCTTAGTTATTAGGGTGATTTTAGCTGTATTATATGTCTACCTCTCGTGTATTAAGATAGCCCAGTTATAGAGGCTCTATATCCCGTTTTGTGTCTCCACCATACAAGACCAATTCACTTTAGTGTCCAATCTCAGAAAATAGTTTTTGAGAAAATATTATTTTGTCAATTCAATGTTAATTATCTTAGTTTTTAGGGTGATTTTAGCTGTATTATATGTCTACCTCTCGTGTATTAAGATAGCCCAGTTATAGAGGCTCTAAATCCCGTTTTGTGTCTCCACCATACAAGACCAATTCACTTTAGTGTCCAATCTCAGAAAATAGTTTTTGAGAAAATATTATTTTGTCAATTCAATGTTAATTATCTTAGTTTTTAGGGTGATTTTAGCTGTATTATATGTCTACCTCTCGTGTATTAAGATAGTCCAGTTATAGAGGCTCTAAATCCCGTTTTGTGTCTCCACCATACAAGACCAATTCACTTTAGTGTCCAATCTCAGAAAATAGTTTTTGAGAAATTATTATTTTGTCAATTCAATGTTAATTATCTTAGTTTTTAGGGTGATTTTAGCTGTATTATATGTCTACCTCTCGTGTATTAAGATAGCCCAGTTATAGAGGCTCTAAATCCCGTTTTGTGTCTCCACCATACAAGACCAATTCACTTTAGTGTCCAATCTCAGAAAATAGTTTTTGAGAAAATATTATTTTGTCAATTCAATGTTAATTATCTTAGTTTTTAGGGTGATTTTAGCTGTATTATATGTCTACCTCTCGTGTATTAAGATAGCCCAGTTATAGAGGCTCTAAATCCCGTTTATATTATTTTGTCAATTCAATGTTAATTAGCCTAGTTTTTAGGGTGATTTTAGCTCTATTATATGTCTACCTCTCATGTAGATAGCCCAGTTATAGAGGCTCTAAATCCCGTTTTTATGTCTCCACCATACAAGACCAATTCACTTTAGTGTCCAATCTCAGAAAATAGTTTTTGAGAAAATATTATTTTGTCAATTCAATGTTAATTAGCCTAGTTTTTAGGGTGATTTTAGCTCTATTATATGTCTACCTCTCATGTAGATAGCCCAGTTATAGAGGCTCTAAATCCCGTTTTATGTCTCCACCATACAAGACCAATTCACTTTAGTGTCCAATCTCAGAAAATAGTTTTTGAGAAAATATTATTTTGTCAATTCAATGTTAATTATCTTAGTTTTTAGGGTGATTTTAGCTCTATTATATGTCTACCTCTCATGTATTAAGATAGCCCAGTTATATTGGCTCTAAATCCCGTTTTATGTCTCCACCATACAAGACCAATTCACTTTAGTGTCCAATCTCAGAAATTAGTTTTTGAGAAAATATTATTTTGTCAATTCAATGTTAATTATCTTAGTTTTTAGGGTGATTTTAGCTCTATTATATGTCTACCTCTCATGTATTAAGATAGCCCAGTTATAGGGGCTCTAAATCGTGTTTTATGTCTCCACCATACAAGACCAATTCACTTTAGTGTCCAATCTCAGAAAATAGTTTTTGAGAAAATATTATTTTGTCAATTCAATGTTAATTAGCCTAGTTTTTAGGGTGATTTTAGCTCTATTATATGTCTACCTCTCATGTATTAAGATAGCCCAGTTATAGAGGCTCTAAATCCCGTTTTATGTCTCCACCATACAAGACCAATTCACTTTAGTGTCCAATCTCAGAAAATAGTTATTGAGAAAATATTATTTTGTCAATTCAATGTTAATTAGCCTAGTTTTTAGGGTGATTTTAGCTCTATTATATGTCTACCTCTCATGTATTAAGATAGCCCAGTTATAGGGGCTCTAAATCGTGTTTTATGTCTCCACCATACAAGACCAATTCACTTTAGTGTCCAATCTCAGAAAATAGTTTTTGAGAAAATATTATTTTGTCAATTCAATGTTAATTAGCCTAGTTTTTAGGGTGATTTTAGCTCTATTATATGTCTACCTCTCATGTATTAAGATAGCCCAGTTATTGGGGCTCTAAATCGTGTTTTATGTCTCCACCATACAAGACCAATTCACTTTAGTGTCCAATCTCAGAAAATAGTTTTTGAGAAAATATTATTTTGTCAATTCAATGTTAATTAGCCTAGTTTTTAGGGTGATTTTAGCTCTATTATATGTCTACCTCTCATGTATTAAGATAGCCCAGTTATAGGGGCTCTAAATCGTGTTTTATGTCTCCACCATACAAGACCAATTCACTTAGTGTCCAATCTCAGAAAATAGTTTTTGAGAAAATATTATTTTGTCAATTCAATGTTAATTAGCCTAGTTTTTAGGGTGATTTTAGCTCTATTATATGTCTAACTCTCATGTATTAAGATAGCCCAGTTATAGAGGCTCTAAATCCCGTTTTTATGTCTCCACCATACAAGACCAATTCACTTTAGTGTCCAATCTCAGAAAATAGTTTTGAGAAAATATTATTTTGTCAATTCAATGTTAATTAGCCTAGTTTTTAGGGTGATTTTAGCTCTATTATATGTCTACCTCTCGTGTAGATAGCCCAGTTATAGAGGCTCTAAATCCCGTTTTATATTATTTTGTCAATTCAATGTTAATTAGCCTAGTTTTTAGGGTGATTTTAGCTCTATTATATGTCTACCTCTCGTGTAGATAGCCCAGTTATAGAGGCTCTAAATCCCGTTTTATGTCTCCACCATACAAGACCAATTCACTTTAGTGTCCAATCTCAGAAAATAGTTTTTGAGAAAATATTATTTTGTCAATTCAATGTTAATTAGCCTAGTTTTTAGGGTGATTTTAGCTCTATTATATGTCTACCTCTCGTGTATTAAGATAGCCCAGTTATAGAGGCTCTAAATCCCGTTTTTATGTCTCCACCATACAAGACCAATTCACTTTAGTGTCCAATCTCAGAAAATAGTTTTTGAGAAAATATTATTTTGTCAATTCAATGTTAATTAGCCTAGTTTTTAGGGTGATTTTAGCTCTATTATATGTCTACCTCTCGTGTATTAAGATAGCCCAGTTATAGAGGCTCTAAATCCCGTTTTTATGTCTCCACCATACAAGACCAATTCACTTTAGTGTCCAATCTCAGAAAATAGTTTTGAGAAAATATTATTTTGTCAATTCAATGTTAATTAGCCTAGTTTTTAGGGTGATTTTAGCTCTATTATATGTCTACCTCTCATGTATTAAGATAGCCCAGTTATAGAGGCTCTAAATCCCGTTTTATGTCTCCACCATACAAGACCAATTCACTTTAGTGTCCAATCTCAGAAAATAGTTTTTGAGAAAATATTATTTTGTCAATTCAATGTTAATTAGCCTAGTTTTTAGGGTGATTTTAGCTCTATTATATGTCTACCTCTCATGTATTAAGATAGCCCAGTTATAGAGGCTCTAAATCCCGTTTTATGTCTCCACCATACAAGACCAATTCACTTTAGTGTCCAATCTCAGAAAATAGTTTTTGAGAAAATATTATTTTGTCAATTCAATGTTAATTAGCCTAGTTTTTAGGGTGATTTTAGCTCTATTATATGTCTACCTCTCATGTATTAAGATAGCCCAGTTATAGAGGCTCTAAATCCCGTTTTATGTCTCCACCATACAAGACCAATTCACTTTAGTGTCCAATCTCAGAAAATAGTTTTTGAGAAAATATTATTTTGTCAATTCAATGTTAATTAGCCTAGTTTTTAGGGTGATTTTAGCTCTATTATATGTCTACCTCTCATGTATTAAGATAGCCCAGTTATAGAGGCTCTAAATCCCGTTTTATGTCTCCACCATACAAGACCAATTCACTTTAGTGTCCAATCTCAGAAAATAGTTTTTGAGAAAATATTATTTTGTCAATTCAATGTTAATTAGCCTAGTTTTTAGGGTGATTTTAGCTCTATTATATGTCTACCTCTCATGTATTAAGATAGCCCAGTTATAGAGGCTCTAAATCCCGTTTTTATGTCTCCACCATACAAGACCAATTCACTTTAGTGTCCAATCTCAGAAAATAGTTTTTGAGAAAATATTATTTTGTCAATTCAATGTTAATTAGCCTAGTTTTTAGGGTGATTTTAGCTCTATTATATGTCTACCTCTCATGTATTAAGATAGCCCAGTTATAGAGGCTCTAAATCCCGTTTTTATGTCTCCACCATACAAGACCAAATCACTTTAGTGTCCAATCTCAGAAAATAGTTTTTGAGAAAATATTATTTTGTCAATTCAATGTTAATTAGCCTAGTTTTTAGGGTGATTTTAGCTCTATTATATGTCTACCTCTCATGTATTAAGATAGCCCAGTTATAGAGGCTCTAAATCCCGTTTTATGTCTCCACCATACAAGACCAATTCACTTTAGTGTCCAATCTCAGAAAATAGTTTTTGAGAAAATATTATTTTGTCAATTCAATGTTAATTAGCCTAGTTTTTAGGGTGATTTTAGCTCTATTATATGTCTACCTCTCGTGTAGATAGCCCAGTTATAGAGGCTCTAAATCCCGTTTATATTATTTTGTCAATTCAATGTTAATTAGACTAGTTTTTAGGGTGATTTTAGCTCTATTATATGTCTACCTCTCGTGTATTAAGATAGCCCAGTTATAGAGGCTCTAAATCCCGTTTTATGTCTCCACCATACAAGACCAATTCACTTTAGTGTCCAATCTCAGAAAAAAGTTTTTGAGAAATATTATTTTGTCAATTCAATGTTAATTAGACTAGTTTTTAGGGTGATTTTAGCTCTATTATATGTCTACCTCTCGTGTATTAAGATAGCCCAGTTATAGAGGCTCTAAATCCCGTTTTATGTCTCCACCATACAAGACCAATTCACTTTAGTGTATAATCTCAGAAAAAAGTTTTTGAGAAATATTATTTTGTCAATTCAATGTTAATTAGACTAGTTTTTAGGGTGATTTTAGCTCTATTATATGTCTACCTCTCGTGTATTAAGATAGCCCAGTTATAGAGGCTCTAAATCCCGTTTTTATGTCTCCACCATACAAGACCAATTCACTTTAGTGTCCAATCTCAGAAAATAGTTTTTGAGAAAATATTATTTTGTCAATTCAATGTTAATTAGCCTAGTTTTTAGGGTGATTTTAGCTCTATTATATGTCTACCTCTCATGTATTAAGATAGCCCAGTTATAGAGGCTCTAAATCCCGTTTTATGTCTCCACCATACAAGACCAATTCACTTTAGTGTCCAATCTCAGAAAATAGTTTTTGAGAAAATATTATTTTGTCAATTCAATGTTAATTAGCCTAGTTTTTAGGGTGATTTTAGCTCTATTATATGTCTACCTCTCATGTATTAAGATAGCCCAGTTATAGAGGCTCTAAATCCCGTTTTATGTCTCCACCATACAAGACCAATTCACTTTAGTGTCCAATCTCAGAAAATAGTTTTTGAGAAAATATTATTTTGTCAATTCAATGTTAATTAGCCTAGTTTTTAGGGTGATTTTAGCTCTATTATATGTCTACCTCTCATGTATTAAGATAGCCCAGTTATAGAGGCTCTAAATCCCGTTTTATGTCTCCACCATACAAGACCAATTCACTTTAGTGTCCAATCTCAGAAAATAGTTTTTGAGAAAATATTATTTTGTCAATTCAATGTTAATTAGCCTAGTTTTTAGGGTGATTTTAGCTCTATTATATGTCTACCTCTCATGTATTAAGATAGCCCAGTTATAGAGGCTCTAAATCCCGTTTTATGTCTCCACCATACAAGACCAATTCACTTTAGTGTCCAATCTCAGAAAATAGTTTTTGAGAAAATATTATTTTGTCAATTCAATGTTAATTAGCCTAGTTTTTAGGGTGATTTTAGCTCTATTATATGTCTACCTCTCATGTATTAAGATAGCCCAGTTATAGAGGCTCTAAATCCCGTTTTATGTCTCCACCATACAAGACCAATTCACTTTAGTGTCCAATCTCAGAAAATAGTTTTTGAGAAAATATTATTTTGTCAATTCAATGTTAATTAGCCTAGTTTTTAGGGTGATTTTAGCTCTATTATATGTCTACCTCTCATGTATTAAGATAGCCCAGTTATAGAGGCTCTAAATCCCGTTTTTATGTCTCCACCATACAAGACCAAATCACTTTAGTGTCCAATCTCAGAAAATAGTTTTTGAGAAAATATTATTTTGTCAATTCAATGTTAATTAGCCTAGTTTTTAGGGTGATTTTAGCTCTATTATATGTCTACCTCTCATGTATTAAGATAGCCCAGTTATAGAGGCTCTAAATCCCGTTTTATGTCTCCACCATACAAGACCAATTCACTTTAGTGTCCAATCTCAGAAAATAGTTTTTGAGAAAATATGATTTTGTCAATTCAATGTTAATTAGCCTAGTTTTTAGGGAGATTTTAGCTCTATTATATGTCTACCTCTCATGTATTAAGATAGCCCAGTTATAGAGGCTCTAAATCCCGTTTTATGTCTCCACCATACAAGACCAATTCACTTAGTGTCCAATCTCAGAAAATAGTTTTTGAGAAAATATTATTTTGTCAATTCAATGTTAATTAGCCTAGTTTTTAGGGTGATTTTAGCTCTATTATATGTCTACCTCTCGTGTAGATAGCCCAGTTATAGAGGCTCTAAATCCGTTTATATTATTTTGTCAATTCAATGTTAATTAGCTAGTTTTTAGGGTGATTTTAGCTCTATTATATGTCTACCTCTCGTGTAGATAGCCCAGTTATAGAGGCTCTAAATCCCGTTTTATGTCTCCACCATACAAGACCAATTCACTTTAGTGTCCAATCTCAGAAATAGTTTTTGAGAAAATATTATTTTGTCAATTCAATGTTAATTAGCCTAGTTTTTAGGGTGATTTTAGCTCTATTATATGTCTACCTCTCGTGTATTAAGATAGCCCAGTTATAGAGGCTCTAAATCCCGTTTTTATGTCTCCACCATACAAGACCAATTCACTTTAGTGTCCAATCTCAGAAAATAGTTTTTGAGAAAATATTATTTTGTCAATTCAATGTTAATTAGCCTAGTTTTTAGGGTGATTTTAGCTCTATTATATGTCTACCTCTCGTGTATTAAGATAGCCCAGTTATAGAGGCTCTAAATCCCGTTTTTATGTCTCCACCATACAAGACCAATTCACTTTTGTGTCCAATCTCAGAAAAAAGTTTTTGAGAAATATTATTTTGTCAATTCAATGTTAATTAGACTAGTTTTTAGGGTGATTTTAGCTCTATTATATGTCTACCTCTCATGTATTAAGATAGCCCAGTTATAGAGGCTCTAAATCCCGTTTTATGTCTCCACCATACAAGACCAATTCACTTTAGTGTCCAATCTCAGAAAATAGTTTTTGAGAAAATATTATTTTGTCAATTCAATGTTAATTAGCCTAGTTTTTTAGGGTGATTTTAGCTCTATTATATGTCTACCTCTCATGTATTAAGATAGCCCAGTTATAGAGGCTCTAAATCCCGTTTTATGTCTCCACCATACAAGACCAATTCACTTTAGTGTCCAATCTCAGAAATAGTTTTTGAGAAAATATTATTTTGTCAATTCAATGTTAATTAGCCTAGTTTTTAGGGTGATTTTAGCTCTATTATATGTCTACCTCTCATGTATTAAGATAGCCCAGTTATAGAGGCTCTAAATCCCGTTTTATGTCTCCACCATACAAGACCAATTCACTTTAGTGTCCAATCTCAGAAAATAGTTTTTGAGAAAATATTATTTTGTCAATTCAATGTTAATTAGCCTAGTTTTTAGGGTGATTTTAGCTCTATTATATGTCTACCTCTCATGTATTAAGATAGCCCAGTTATAGAGGCTCTAAATCCCGTTTTATGTCTCCACCATACAAGACCAATTCACTTTAGTGTCCAATCTCAGAAAATAGTTTTTGAGAAAATATTATTTTGTCAATTCAATGTTAATTAGCCTAGTTTTTAGGGTGATTTTAGCTCTATTATATGTCTACCTCTCATGTATTAAGATAGCCCAGTTATAGAGGCTCTAAATCCCGTGTTTATGTCTCCACCATACAAGACCAAATCACTTTAGTGTCCAATCTCAGAAAATAGTTTTTGAGAAAATATTATTTTGTCAATTCAATGTTAATTAGCCTAGTTTTTAGGGTGATTTTAGCTCTATTATATGTCTACCTCTCATGTATTAAGATAGCCAGTTATAGAGGCTCTAAATCCCGTTTTATGTCTCCACCATACAAGACCAATTCACTTTAGTGTCCAATCTCAGAAAATAGTTTTTGAGAAAATATTATTTTGTCAATTCAATGTTAATTAGCCTAGTTTTTAGGGAGATTTTAGCTCTATTATATGTCTACCTCTCATGTATTAAGATAGCCCAGTTATAGAGGCTCTAAATCCCGTTTTATGTCTCCACCATTACAAGACCAATTCACTTTAGTGTCCAATCTCAGAAAATAGTTTTTGAGAAAATATTATTTTGTCAATTCAATGTTAATTAGCCTAGTTTTTAGGGTGATTTTAGCTCTATTATATGTCTACCTCTCATGTATTAAGATAGCCCAGTTATAGAGGCTCTAAATCCCGTTTTATGTCTCCACCATACAAGACCAATTCACTTTAGTGTCCAATCTCAGAAAATAGTTTTTGAGAAAATATTATTTTGTCAATTCAATGTTAATTAGCCTAGTTTTAGGGTGATTTTAGCTCTATTATATGTCTACCTCTCATGTATTAAGATAGCCCAGTTATAGAGGCTCTAAATCCCGTTTTATGTCTTCACCATACAAGACCAATTCACTTTAGTGTCCAATCTCAGAAAATAGTTTTTGAGAAAATATTATTTTGTCAATTCAATGTTAATTAGCCTAGTTTTTAGGGTGATTTTAAGCTCTATTATATGTCTACCTCTCATGTATTAAGATAGCCAGTTATAGAGGCTCTAAATCGTGTTTTGTGTCTCCACCATACAAGACCAATTCACTTTAGTGTCCAATCTCAGAAAATAGTTTTTGAGAAAATATTATTTTGTCAATTCAATGTTAATTAGCCTAGTTTTTAGGGTGATTTTAGCTCTATTATATGTCTACCTCTCATGTATTAAGATAGCCCAGTTATAGAGGCTCTAAATCGTGTTTTGTGTCTCCACCATACAAGACCAATTCACTTTAGTGTCCAATCTCAGAAAATAGTTTTTGAGAAAATATTATTTTGTCAATTCAATGTTAATTAGCCTAGTTTTTAGGGTGATTTTAGCTCTATTATATGTCTACCTCTCATGTATTAAGATAGCCCAGTTATAGAGGCTCTAAATCCCGTTTTATGTCTCCACCATACAAGACCAATTCACTTTAGTGTCCAATCTCAGAAAATAGTTTTTGAGAAAATATTATTTTGTCAATTCAATGTTAATTAGCCAAGTTTTTAGGGTGATTTTAGCTCTATTATATGTCTACCTCTCATGTATTAAGATAGCCCAGTTATAGAGGCTCTAAATCCCGTTTTATGTCTCCACCATACAAGACCAATTCACTTTAGTGTCCAATCTCAGAAATAGTTTTTGAGAAAATATTATTTTGTCAATTCAATGTTAATTAGCCTAGTTTTTAGGGTGATTTTAGCTCTATTATATGTCTACCTCTCATGTATTAAGATAGCCCAGTTATAGAGGCTCTAAATCGTGTTTTGTGTCTCCACCATACAAGACCAATTCACTTTAGTGTCCAATCTCAGAAAATAGTTTTTGAGAAAATATTATTTTGTCAATTCAATGTTAATTAGCCTAGTTTTTAGGGTGATTTTAGCTCTATTATATGTCTACCTCTCATGTATTAAGATAGCCCAGTTATAGAGGCTCTAAATCCCGTTTTATGTCTCCACCATACAAGACAATTCACTTTAGTGTCCAATCTCAGAAAATAGTTTTTGAGAAAATATTATTTTGTCAATTCAATGTTAATTATCTTAGTTTTTAGGGTGATTTTAGCTGTATTATATGTCTACCTCTCGTGTATGAAGATAGCCCAGTTATAGAGGCTCTAAATCCCGTTTTATGTCTCCACCATACAAGACCAATTCACTTTAGTGTCCAATCTCAGAAAATAGTTTTTGAGAAAATATTATTTTGTCAATTCAATGTTAATTAGCCTAGTTTTTAGGGTGATTTTAGCTCTATTATATGTCTACCTCTCATGTATTAAGATATCCCAGTTATAGAGGCTCTAAATCCCGTTTTATGTCTCCACCATACAAGACCAATTCACTTTAGTGTCCAATCTCAGAAAATAGTTTTTGAGAAAATATTATTTTGTCAATTCAATGTTAATTAGCCTAGTTTTTAGGGTGATTTTAGCTCTATTATATGTCTACCTCTCATGTATTAAGATAGCCCAGTTATAGAGGCTCTAAATCCCGTTTTTATGTCTCCACCATACAAGACCAAATCACTTTAGTGTCCAATCTCAGAAAATAGTTTTTGAGAAAATATTATTTTGTCAATTCAATGTTAATTATCTTAGTTTTTAGGGTGATTTTAGCTCTATTATATGTCTACCTCTCGTGTATTAAGATAGCCCAGTTATAGAGGCTCTAAATCCCGTTTTGTGTCTCCACCATACAAGACCAATTCACTTTAGTGTCCAATCTCAGAAAATAGTTTTTGAGAAATTATTATTTTGTCAATTCAATGTTAATTAGCCTAGTTTTTAGGGTGATTTTAGCTCTATTATATGTCTACCTCTCATGTATTAAGATAGCCCAGTTATAGAGGCTCTAAATCCCGTTTTTATGTCTCCACCATACAAGACCAAATCACTTTAGTGTCCAATCTCAGAAAATAGTTTTTGAGAAAATATTATTTTGTCAATTCAATGTTAATTATCTTAGTTTTTAGGGTGATTTTAGCTCTATTATATGTCTACCTCTCGTGTATTAAGATAGCCCAGTTATAGAGGCTCTAAATCCCGTTTTGTGTCTCCACCATACAAGACCAATTCACTTTAGTGTCCAATCTCAGAAAATAGTTTTTGAGAAATTATTATTTTGTCAATTCAATGTTAATTATCTTAGTTTTTAGGGTGATTTTAGCTGTATTATATGTCTACCTCTCGTGTATTAAGATAGCCCAGTTATAGAGGCTCTAAATCCCGTTTTGTGTCTCCACCATACAAGACCAATTCACTTTAGTGTCCAATCTCAGAAAATAGTTTTTGAGAAATTATTATTTTGTCAATTCAATGTTAATTATCTTAGTTTTTAGGGTGATTTTAGCTGTATTATATGTCTACCTCTCGTGTATTAAGATAGCCCAGTTATAGAGGCTCTAAATCCCGTTTTGTGTCTCCACCATACAAGACCAATTCACTTTAGTGTCCAATCTCAGAAAATAGTTTTTGAGAAAATATTATTTTGTCAATTCAATGTTAATTATCTTAGTTTTTAGGGTGATTTTAGCTGTATTATATGTCTACCTCTCGTGTATTAAGATAGCCCAGTTATAGAGGCTCTAAATCCCGTTTTGTGTCTCCACCATACAAGACCAATTCACTTTAGTGTCCAATCTCAGAAAATAGTTTTTGAGAAATTATTATTTTGTCAATTCAATGTTAATTATCTTAGTTTTTAGGGTGATTTTAGCTGTATTATATGTCTACCTCTCGTGTATTAAGATAGCCCAGTTATAGAGGCTCTAAATCCCGTTTATATTATTTTGTCAATTCAATGTTAATTAGCCTAGTTTTTAGGGTGATTTTAGCTCTATTTTATGTCTACCTCTCATGTAGATAGCCCAGATATAGAGGCTCTAAATCCCGTTTTTATGTCTCCACCATAGGCTCTAAATCCCGTTTTATGTCTCCACCATACAAGACCAATTCACTTTAGTGTCCAATCTCAGAAAATAGTTTTTGAGAAAATATTATTTTGTCAATTCAATGTTAATTATCTTAGTTTTTAGGGTGATTTTAGCTCTATTATATGTCTACCTCTCGTGTATTAAGATAGCCCAGTTATATTGGCTCTAAATCCCGTTTTATGTCTCCACCATACAAGACCAATTCACTTTAGTGTCCAATCTCAGAAAATAGTTTTTGAGAAAATATTATTTTGTCAATTCAATGTTAATTAGCCTAGTTTTTAGGGTGATTTTAGCTCTATTATATGTCTACCTCTCGTGTATTAAGATAGCCCAGTTATATTGGCTCTAAATCCCGTTTTATGTCTCCACCATACAAGACCAATTCACTTTATTGTCCAATCTCAGAAAATAGTTTTTGAGAAAATATTATTTTGTCAATTCAATGTTAATTAGCCTAGTTTTTAGGGTGATTTTAGCTCTATTATGTGTCTACCTCTCTTGTATTAAGATAGCCCAGTTATAGAGGCTCTAAATCCCGTTTTGTGTCTCCACCATACAAGACCAATTCACTTTAGTGTCCAATCTCAGAAAATAGTTTTTGAGAAAATATTATTTTGTCAATTCAATGTTAATTAGCCTAGTTTTTAGGGTGAGTTTAGCTCTATTATGTGTCTACCTCTCTTGTATTAAGATAGCCCAGTTATAGAGGCTCTAAATCCCGTTTTTATGTCTCCACCATACAAGACCAATTCACTTTAGTGTCCAATCTCAGAAAATAGTTTTTGAGAAAATATTATTTTGTCAATTCAATGTTAATTAGACTAGTTTTTAGGGTGATTTTAGCTCTATTATGTGTCTACCTCTCATGTATTAAGATAGCCCAGTTATAGAGGCTCTAAATCCCGTTTTTATGTCTCCACCATACAAGACCAATTCACTTTAGTGTCCAATCTCAGAAAATAGTTTTTGAGAAAATATTATTTTGTCAATTCAATGTTAATTAGACTAGTTTTTAGGGTGATTTTAGCTCTATTATATGTCTACCTCTCGTGTATTAAGATAGCCCAGTTATAGAGGCTCTAAATCCCGTTTTTATGTCTCCACCATACAAGACCAATTCACTTTAGTGTCCAATCTCAGAAAATAGTTTTTGAGAAAATATTATTTTGTCAATTCAATGTTAATTAGACTAGATTTTAGGGTGATTTTAGCTCTATTATATGTCTACCTCTCGTGTATTAAGATAGCCCAGTTATAGAGGCTCTAAATCCCGTTTTTATGTCTCCACCATACAAGACCAATTCACTTTAGTGTCCAATCTCAGAAAACAGTTTTTGAGAAAATATTATTTTGTCAATTCAATGTTAATTAGACTAGTTTTTAAGGTGATTTTAGCTCTATTATATGTCTACCTCTCGTGTATTAAGATAGCCCAGTTATAGAGGCTCTAAATCCCGTTTTTATGTCTCCACCATACAAGACCAATTCACTTTAGTGTCCAATCTCAGAAAATAGTTTTTGAGAAAATATTATTTTGTCAATTCAATGTTAATTAGACTAGTTTTTAGGGTGATTTTAGCTCTATTATATGTCTACCTCTCGTGTATTAAGATAGCCCAGTTATAGAGGCTCTAAATCCCGTTTTTATGTCTCCACCATACAAGACCAATTCACTTTAGTGTCCAGAAAATAGTTTTTGAGAAATTATTATTTTGTCAATTCAATGTTAATTAGCCTAGTTTTTAGGGTGATTTTAGCTCTATTATATGTCTACCTCTCGTGTATTAAGATAGCCCAGTTATAGAGGCTCTAAATCCCGTTTTTATGTCTCCACCATACAAGACCAATTCACTTTAGTGTCCAATCTCAGAAAATAGTTTTTGAGAAATTATTATTTTGTCAATTCAATGTTAATTAGCCTAGTTTTTAGGGTGATTTTAGCTCTATTATATGTCTACCTCTCGTGTATTAAGATAGCCCAGTTATAGAGGCTCTAAATCCCGTTTATATTATTTTGTCAATTCAATGTTAATTAGACTAGTTTTTAGGGTGATTTTAGCTCTATTACTGTATATGTCTACCTCTCGTGTATTAAGATAGCCCAGTTATAGAGGCTCTAAATCCCGTTTTTATGTCTCCACCATACAAGACCAATTCACTTTAGTGTCCAATCTCAGAAAATAGTTTTTGAGAAAATATTATTTTGTCAATTCAATGTTAATTAGACTAGTTTTTAGGGTGATTTTAGCTCTATTATATGTCTACCTCTCGTGTATTAAGATAGCCCAGTTATAGAGGCTCTAAATCCCGTTTTTATGTCTCCACCATACAAGACCAATTCACTTTAGTGTCCAATCTCAGAAAATAGTTTTTGAGAAAATATTATTTTGTCAATTCAATGTTAATTAGACTAGTTTTTAGGGTGATTTTAGCTCTATTATATGTCTACCTCTCGTGTATTAAGATAGCCCAGTTATAGAGGCTATAAATCCCGTTTTTATGTCTCCACCATACAAGACCAATTCACTTTAGTGTCCAATCTCAGAAAATAGTTTTTGAGAAAATATTATTTTGTCAATTCAATGTTAATTAGACTAGTTTTTAGGGTGATTTTAGCTCTATTATATGTCTACCTCTCGTGTATTAAGATAGCCCAGTTATAGAGGCTCTAAATCCCGTTTTTATGTCTCCACCATACAAGACCAATTCACTTTAGTGTCCAATCTCAGAAAATAGTTTTTGAGAAAATATTATTTTGTCAATTCAATGTTAATTAGCCTAGTTTTTAGGGTGATTTTAGCTCTATTATATGTCTACCTCTCGTGTATGTAGATAGCCCAGTTATAGAGGCTCTAAATCCCGTTTTGTGTCTCCACCATACAAGACCAATTCACTTTAGTGTCCAATCTCAGAAAATAGTTTTTGAGAAAATATTAATTTGCCTAGTTTTTAGGGTGATTTTAGCTCTATTATATGTCTACCTCTCATGTATTAAGATAGCCCAGTTATAGGGGCTCTAAATCCCGTTTTTATGTCTCCACCATACAAGACCAATTCACTTTAGTGTCCAATCTCAGAAAATAGTTTTTGAGAAAATATTATTTTGTCAATTCAATGTTAATTAGCCTAGTTTTTAGGGTGATTTTAGCTCTATTATATGTCTACCTCTCGTGTATTAAGATAGCCCAGTTATAGAGGCTCTAAATCCCGTTTTTATGTCTCCACCATACAAGACCAATTCACTTTAGTGTCCAATCTCAGAAAATAGTTTTTGAGAATTTATTATTTTGTCAATTCAATGTTAATTAGCCTAGTTTTTAGGGTGATTTTAGCTCTATTATATGTCTACCTCTCGTGTATTAAGATAGCCCAGTTATAGAGGCTCTAAATCCCGTTTATATTATTTTGTCAATTCAATGTTAATTAGACTAGTTTTTAGGGTGATTTTAGCTCTATTACTGTATATGTCTACCTCTCGTGTATTAAGATAGCCCAGTTATAGAGGCTCTAAATCCCGTTTTTATGTCTCCACCATACAAGACCAATTCACTTTAGTGTCCAATCTCAGAAAATAGTTTTTGAGAAAATATTATTTTGTCAATTCAATGTTAATTAGACTAGTTTTTAGGGTGATTTTAGCTCTATTATATGTCTACCTCTCGTGTATTAAGATAGCCCAGTTATAGAGGCTCTAAATCCCGTTTTTATGTCTCCACCATACAAGACCAATTCACTTTAGTGTCCAATCTCAGAAAATAGTTTTTGAGAAAATATTATTTTGTCAATTCAATGTTAATTAGACTAGTTTTTAGGGTGATTTTAGCTCTATTATATGTCTACCTCTCGTGTATTAAGATAGCCCAGTTATAGAGGCTATAAATCCCGTTTTTATGTCTCCACCATACAAGACCAATTCACTTTAGTGTCCAATCTCAGAAAATAGTTTTTGAGAACATATTATTTTGTCAATTCAATGTTAATTAGACTAGTTTTTAGGGTGATTTTAGCTCTATTATATGTCTACCTCTCGTGTATTAAGATAGCCCAGTTATAGAGGCTCTAAATCCCGTTTTTATGTCTCCACCATACAAGACCAATTCACTTTAGTGTCCAATCTCAGAAAATAGTTTTTGAGAAAATATTATTTTGTCAATTCAATGTTAATTAGCCTAGTTTTTAGGGTGATTTTAGCTCTATTATATGTCTACCTCTCGTGTATGTAGATAGCCCAGTTATAGAGGCTCTAAATCCCGTTTTGTGTCTCCACCATACAAGACCAATTCACTTTAGTGTCCAATCTCAGAAAATAGTTTTTGAGAAAATATTAATTTGCCTAGTTTTTAGGGTGATTTTAGCTCTAT